>JANJGK010003377.1:1150-68650 GCA_039081455.1 Macrobrachium rosenbergii
CGTGATCATACCCAGTTGGAACTGGGAGGAACGTTAGTGAAAGAATTGTATACTCTAATTGACAAATAGAGACATTGTAGAAAACTCTACAAATTATGTCCTCCATATTTAAGTACAGGGATCTATGGAGTCCCTGAATTTCGACTGACTCTTTCCCTCCTGAAGATGCACAACGTTGGAACGTTACCCACACGATGCAGTAGCAGAGAAAAAGCAGTAATAAAAAAAACAGAGAAGACTCTATACAAATTAAATGCAGCTGATGCAGGAATTTCATTTAACATTACCTGCCTAAAAGAGGGGTTTTTCTCGAAATAATAATAATAATAATAATAATAATAATAATAATAATAATAATAATAATAATAATAATAATGTCTTTTCTATGAATCATATTAATTAGAGTGAACCTGACTGATTCCCATCTATAGAGTCAAAGCACAACTCACCTTCTTTGTTATCTCTTCTCTCCTCTTCTACTTCTTCTTTCTGCTTCTTCCTCTTCTTCTTCTTACTTTCACACACTCAGTTCAATAAATACACTTTCTGCTGAGTCCCAGAATTTAATTAAGTCGTATTATCTCTGTCACTGAGTAACGCCTACTAATTGGAGTAGCTGAGAGAGAGAGAGAGAGAGGGAGAGAGCGAGCGCGAGCTGTGAGGATATTGCATCACTTCCTGAGAGAGAGAGAGAGAGAGAGAGAGAGAGAGAGAGAGAGAGAGAGAGAGAGAGAGAGAGAGAGTATGTGAGTGTGTGAACCTCATGTACACACGCACACAGGTAGTTTATATACATACACACATATATATATATATATATATATATATATATATATATATATATATATATATATATATATATATATATATAATGCATATATATTATAACTTCTCTGTGTGCGTGTGTGTGCTATATCCTGCACAAGGTGCCTCAATGGGTTGTTCATGAGAGAAAGAGAGAGAGAGAGGTGTTGACGCAAAGATCATTATTTTCAAAATTGTTTCTTCATTATTACTGAACTGCCGCGAACACGCACACGGCAAAACAACAGTAAACAACATCAACAAAAGAGTGAGTGAATTGTGTTTCCTGTCTCTTCTTCTTCTTCTTCTTCTTCTTCTTCTGGTTATTATTATTATTATTATTATTATTATTATTATTATTATTATTATTATTATTATTATTATTATTATTATTATACCGTTATACAGTCTGAAAGAGAGAGAGAGTGAAAGAGCGAGAGAGAGAGAGAGAGAGAGAGAGAGAGAGAGAGAGAGAGAGAGAGAGAGAGAGAGAGAGAGAGAGAGAGACTTCAAAGAAATCACATATGATAGTTTCAAAAGTAGCTGCCACAAAAGCGTAACACAACAGAGTAAGAGAGAGAGAGAGAAAGCAGCCGTATGGAGTAATACAAAAGGTCCAATTTACCTTGAAGTCCTAATTATCCAAGTCAGTCCACAGCGCAACTTTTTCATATTTAATATTATTTTTTTATATTTTATTTACATGATGAGAGTGAGTGTGTTCTGGGCGTCTGGGGGTCCTGGCTACCGGACGTCGCTCAGCCAATGAGAATATAGCGCCTCATGGAGCTGCGCTCTGATTGGCTGATAGTTTGGAGTGATTAGAGTAACCGTATACAAACAAACATACCGGATGTGTTCTATCCGTCTGGGGGAGAGTTTACGGGACGTCGCTCAGCCAATGAGAATGTAGTGGTCTCTAGCTCTGCGTTCTGATTGGCTGATGCCGAAGCCTAACCACAGTGACAGGATGTAAACAATCTTGATCCTGTCAGTTGCCATTACTTGTTGATTTCTCGTAAACATTCAATCTGTCGTAAGTGATATTTTAGGCTTTGGTTCTGTATGAGCTTTGCAACATTTACTGTGATCAGAATGAGATTAATGATGATGATAGTGAAAGGAAAATAGAAATAATGATGATGATGATAGTGAGTTGTCATTTGTTGATCTTGTAATTGATAAAATTCTACTGATGACTTTTTTTATCATAAAATTTAGGCCAGAGGCCAGGCACTAGGACCTCTGGTGAGGTTCTCATTCAGGGCTGAAAGGGAAATTGGGAGGAATAGAAAGGTTTGAAAGGCGTAACAGGAGGGAGAGAAAGTTTTGAAAGGAGTAACAGGAGGGAGAGAAAGGTTTGAAAGGAGTAACAGGAGGAAGAGAAAGGGTTGAAAGGTGTAACAAGAGGGAGAGAAAGGTTAGGAAGGTGTAACAGGAGGAATAGAAAGGTTTGAAAGGCGTAACAGGAGAGAGAGAGAAAGATTTGAAAGGAGTAATAGGAGGAAGAGAAAGGTTTAAAAGGCGTAACAGGAGAGAGAGAAAGATTTGAAAGGAGTAATAGGAGGAAGAGAAAGGTTTAAAAGGCGTAACAGGAGAGAGAGAAAGATTTGAAAGGAGTAATAGGAGGAAGAGAAAGGTTTAAAAGGCGTAACAGGAGAGAGAGAGAGAGAAAGGTTTGAAAGGCATAACAGGAGAGAGAGAGAAAGGTTTGAAGGGCGTAACAGGAGTGAGAGAAAGGTCAGGAAGGTGTAACAGGAGGAATAGAAAGCTTTGAAAGGTAAAGCAACAAGAGGAGGAGGAGGAGAACCTTTTTCAATTGAAGCTCTATGAAACAATTGTCAGGAGAAGGTTGAGGAAAGTAAGATGGAAGAGAGAGAATATGAAAGGAGGTGAAATAAAAGGAATGAAAGAGGTTATAACAGCTAGAGGCCCTGGAATGAACACTGCAAAAACCTAATGCCTACAGTGCTCCCAAATAGGCCTATTTTAAACAGTCACTAAATGTGTTATGGTTACTTAATGAACTAAAGAAAACTTAAGATATTTTAATCACTGCTACATTATTGTTACATTACATTCAATAAAATGGAATATAGGCCATGATTTTCTAACATAACCTAACCTAACTCCTGAGAACATTTACAAACTCTCAGACATTTAGGTTAGGAATGGTAGTAATTTTTTGTCTGGGCTAATTGGTCTTATTCAAAAAACAAGTATTTTGGGAAACTTTACAAAGCAAAAACACATTGAAGGTAAACTGCACAGCTGTTTCCATGGCTGGAAATTGGGAATACAATGACGTTGTCTCGCAAGCTGCTATCAGCCATTTACATTCAAATGGACCATTTTGTGGGTTTCTTGTTTCATATGAATAGGGTCCATCTTCTGAATAATAATAACAACAAAAATAATAGTGGTCATAATAATCAGAAGTGAAATGATAAATGTTGTAATATACAGGTTAGCCTAGGCTAGGAATTCTATGTAATGACTCTTGGCTGTGGGATAGTTGGAATGTGAAAGAAGAGGTCTTCAGCCCTGCGCTTCCTCCTTGGTTCTTGAAGCCATCGCGTTGGTCTCTGTCCTGTTTCCAAATATAGTGCTTTCCCTGATTATTGCTTCTCTTCTGCTCTGGTCGCAAGCATGTGCTATCTCTCAGCCACAATTCATTTGCTTCATACACTTTTCTAAATCAGCTGAAAGCAGAAAATGTGATATGGATTGAAGCAAATCTTTTTGTCTTTTTGGGTGTTCACAGAGAGCACTGTAGCCTTGAACCTTAGCAATTTGTAATTACACGAGCACAGAATTTAGTACTTAAACACTTTTCAAAACTGATTAAAGGCAGTTTGGAACCACACATGCACAGAATTTAATATCTGCAGACTTTTCAAAGACAATTAAAAGTAATCTTTTCAACTTCATAAAACTTTTAGTCAAAATAAGCACAAGAAAATGTACAATAACTGCTCATTATGTATCAAGATTTTCTGGGAAGACAGAGGTAGAAGAAAAATTGTAGGACATGAGACATAATTACTATTGTCATGGTCAATCTTGAAGTAGTTCTGAGTCTGTGCACTGTATGTTTGTCCTCATTCTGAATATTGTTCTTGCAGGAAGTGTTCTAGAAGCCTGTTTTGGTTTAACCATGAGATGAGGTGAATTCATGGACTCTGGAAGCGCGAGAAACTTGCTGATGCTCAAGTGGTAAGTTTCATTCATAATTTTATACTCTCCTCCTGAAGATCCGTACAAAAGCTATCCATGGAGTATGGCTCCTTCTATGCCTTACTTATTATCCCAGTGGAGAGTTCATTTAACTCTCTTGTTTATTTGATGGGAGTCTGTGATTGGGAGTGTGAGGAGCTAAGTATATAACCACGCCTACTATTTGGTCTGTGTGAGGTATTTCTTGAAGGGTGGTGTTAATGGCCCAGAAAAAGGGACAAACTCTGCATTCGTATGCCAGACCTCGACCCTCAGTTTGGCTTAAAATAAGCACTTACGAAGGCAAAGTCTTAGGTACAATTAACTGAGAATTAAAAAACTCAGATTAACACGTTGACACAGACACTTGGAAGCTCTAACCCTTTTGCTTTTACCTACCCAAACACCTTGGACAAATCCCTGATTAACGTCCAACAAAAACCAGTCCCCAAAGACACAGGATTTTACGAAATCCCTCGCCTCGGCTATGGCCAATCTTATATCGGTTTCGCAGGCAAATCACTCCCCAAAGATTAATATAGCATAAACATTCAGTTAGGTACGACAACAGAGCTCACCTATTTTTAACCACATAAATAACCATAACCACAGAATGAAGTGGAATATGTCTTGTATAGTATAATTTATACCAGCAATTGTCGGTTGAAAAACTAGATGGTGGAATCAGCCTTGGTTAAACAAAGAAATGCGATGAATCTCTCAAAAGGTGCCTAGGATTCAGATATATACATAAAATCTTCCTCCAACCAGCGATTAAGAAGATTAAAGAGAAATTGTCAACTGGAGTAACTTTCTCTCATTCACTGTTTGCCTGAGGAGAGAGACACTTCAGTCCCTGAATTATAGCCTGTATTTTCCACATTTTGGCATTTCTATGGGCTCCCATATCTTTGATGGAATTATGTTTTAACAGAAAATATTTCACAGTCATATATATATATATATATATATATATATATATATATATATATATATATACTATATATATATATATATATATATATATATATATATATATATATATATATATATATATATATATATATATATATATATATATATATATATTACGAATTTATCTGGGCTTATGGTATTTTTACAGGCCGGCAACGGAAACTTTATTTAATTGGCCTTTAGCTCTGACTTGCGTAAAGGGAAATCGTAAAAAACAAAGAACAAGGGATGATTTTAGGAGCTGAAGGTTCTACTTCATAAGGAAATGTTACGTAAACACTTGGGATAAATTAAGGAATTATATTTACTAAAGAAAGCAGTAGAAGGGAAAATGGTTAAGTAAATTGTTAAAGGGCTTGCAACACCTGAAGATTCTTCTACTGGAGTCTTGACTAATGGCAAGGCACAGTCCAAGATGAGTCCACTGCAAATAGGTCCCTCTGGAAGAGAGATTTACCCGTTACACGCCAGTAAAGGAACAATATAACACAGAATAATTATGACTCGAGTCTGCACTGAGGGTGCCAAGGACTCGAGGAATGAATGACCACTTTACACTTGAACACAGGACATTCTAAATGGTACTGGATAAACTGGCACAAGGACAGAGATGAAGACTGGCACCCCAATAACTTTCTAAAGGGCAAACTGTCGTGACTGAAAAGTCTTTACTCGCACTTTACCTTAGGGGGAGTGGGTCTCTGGCGAAGGATGACGATGGACAATCACACGTATCGCGATGCACTGCCACTCGAGGATGACTGAGGTCTGGAGTCGGATAGGGGGGGGGGCGGGGAATGAGGGTCTCTCAGCAAATGTATCACTCGTCTGCGTGTATGGCTACCGACCCTCTATTGCTACCGTACTTCTACTGCCACTGCCGTTTAGATCTGTCCTTTCCTTTTAAGGCCTCGGTCGTGTGTCTTGTCCGCGTGCAAACCTCTGGCAATAATTAGGGCCGTGTGCTGCCAATAATTGGGGCCGTGTGCAAACGATGTGTCATTTGCCTGGTGTCCCAGCCATCTGTTGGTGTCTTCTCAACTTCTCATGTATTCTGCAGAAAAAGACAATTCAGCAGCTTAATCTGCCCATAGAAAGGTTGTTTTAAGCAGCCTAGCTGGGCTAAGCTGCTTAAGGGAGCAGCACCCAGCCTCATATCTTTGCCTTTTTACCAGTGCCATCTCAATATCTGCTTCAGGTAAAGAGAGGGACAGATCGAAATTTTGATAACTTTGTTCTGATATCTAGGTCAACTAGGACCGGCCATGCGGCGATGATTCTACTCTCAATAAACAAAGGGCAAATTATTTTGGGGGTGGGAGGCGTGCTGTGCAGCGACTTCTTGTAGATTATAATAGTAATAATAATATATATATACATATATAAATATATATATTATATATATGTATGTATATATATATATATATATATATATATATATATATATATATATATATATATATATATATATATATATATATATATATATATATATGTGTGTGTGTATATGTATATATATATATATATATATATATATATATATATATATATATATATATATATATATATATATATATATATATATATATATATATATATATGTGTGTGTGTGTGTGTGTGTGTGTGTGTGTGTATATGTGTGTGTATATATATATATATATATATATATATATATATATATATATATATATATATATATATATATATATATATATATATATATATATATATGTGTGTGTGTGTGTGTGTGTGTGTGTGTGTGTGTGTGTGTGTATATATATATATATATATATATATATATATATATATATATATATATATATGTGTGTGTGTGTGTGTGTGTGTGTGTGTGTGTGTGTGTGTGTGTATGTATATGTGTAGTAGGGTACTCCGCCAGAGTATTCCCCATCTTACGTTTGATTGTATAGACTGAGTTTAAAATGCAATCAGAGAAATTGTTTTTGCATCTTCAATGCTGTTTCCATGGTTGTGACATGAGTTTATCGTCTTGGGAATAGTAAAGTTCTTCTGTAGGATTTAGACAAACTCCATAATGGGTTTTCTATGTATTCTGGAAAGGTTTTGTACAACAGAATAACAATGGTCTATACAGGATGGCTTCCCATGTTGATCTCTATCTAAGCTTTCTTACTTTTACATAGTGAGACTACGATTTACACACACACGAACACACAATGGCCTCGTTCCGAAGGAATTCTCAAGGCTTACGTGACAGTCTTAGCTCAGCACAAAGAGGACGTTGATCTATGCTGACACTGTTTATAAACACATCGCAGACATTCCGCTGACATGTGCGATTTGATGGCCCAAATCTGTGATTCACACACAACGCTTCTCTCGTGTCCACACAGATATATGTACTTTTTTATTAATGGAATTATGATTCCATTTTAAGTCATGTCTAAACTATGACATTTGCTCGGCCACGTAAAAACATAATAGGAACGAAATCATCAAAACAGGCACTCACTAGCTAAGCATAACTACTCAGAAAGCAAAAGAAAACTATACGCTTTCAACATTCATTATACTCACAGCGTGAATGAAGATTATGTAAAAATCACATAGTAAATACTCATAAAGTAAATACTGAAACAGTAAATATTGAAATACTATATACCGAAACATGTTTCATAGTTGTGTACGCAAGTTTTATGAATACGCAAGCAAAGCGAAAAAAGTTATATAACTCCAATATTCATTATACTGATAATGCTAATGAACAACAGATACATAAATCATATATAGATAACGTATGTAAAGCAGTACGTATACGCAATAAAAATATTTGTGCACAAGTTGCATGAATACACTTGCAAAGATGAGGATTAAAATCAATGCTTAAAAATGCATCCAAAATAATAATAATCATATGATGAGGTTATCTAAAATAGATAATTATATAAACCAAATAGTTATTCTGATAGATTAATCAGTACGGACAACCAGGTTATGAAATGCATATCTTGATTGATCAACATGCCACTACACGTATATATATATTAGTTCATATGTAGTATAGTTTATTAAAGAAATAAATGTAGCCATTATATAAGAGTATGGTTAATATGTTATCACCATAAATGTTCATCCCCCTCCTCACATTTATTACCCCTGCAATAAAATCCTTTTCATTCTTTCTCTGTGTAGTCGGGTTTTAATGAAAAAATGGCCAGTAATTCCATTATTGAACCCTGAACACCCACTGACTCAAATCTAATGGGGACCTACGAGTATCACAGGATTTCGCAATGTCCTCCTTCAGTCCTTGTGCTTTTTTCCAAAACATTACGCTGACGGCTACGCCCACGGATCCTAGCAACATACCAACGGAAATTAACACGTAGAGGAGAATAAAATCGTGGTGATCAGAAGAACGGCTCACAGGAGAATAGCAGGTCCAATGATGCAATAGCGTTTTCGACGGGCCTACTGTAGGGAATTGTCAGACCTTGTAGCCTTGTGTTCCCCCACGATGTGTTGATGAAGAAATTACGCCCACGGATGATAGTAACCATAGCTCGGATGAAAAGCGACGACGTTGTTGCAATGCAGCCATCATTAACGACGAACATGTGTCCTGATGCCCAAGTACCATCTGGGCAAGTGACGATGTATGCTTCCGCAGAGAAGACGAATGCCGTGCCATTCAAGAGCCTGTGACGAAACTGATTGTCGTGATACCTGACTAAACCATCCAAACAGTGTTCACGTTAAGTACTAAGTCCAATTCGCATGAACCCAAGGACATATTTGAAACATTCTTGAATTCAAACAAATCGATCCTGCACACCACATTACCCATAATATCATAGCAATCATTTAACAGTGCTTGGTCTCTGACTACCGTAAAAGTTTCCTCATTGGCAGAAACCAATACTAGAGCTGACAGGTTATTAATAATAGGTGTCGAGACGTTAGATACACACGTAGGAAAAGGCGAAATCTTATACGCTTTCCACGCATCTGATGGGTTAAAAGGAATGTCGATTACGATCTTATCAAGGTCAACTTTAACTGTGATCAAGCTGTAATAAAATTCAACCTTATGAAAATCTACTACTGGAACATAACGCATTCTATCATGAGCATTACTGATAATTTGGACAAGATCTTTAATTGGTAACAAATGAGGAGACAATACCCCTTTGGCAGCAAGTGTTATAGCTTCTACGTAATCTTTTGATTTTTCGATAAAGCTTGAAACTCTCGAGGATACATGATCAATTTAAGCATGATAATACATCAAAGTTGCTAACAAAATCTGAGTGTCATGAACCTGATTGAAACGTCGTGACTGTTCATTTACTTTACTGATTACGCCGTTCAAAGCTTGAATTTGCTTGTTTAGTTCTCCTGCTAATACCTCTTGTTGATGTTCTAGATTTTCAATTTTAACCCCGTGATCGCGAAGTTTCAAATGATTTGAAATCCCTAAACCAAGACCAGCTACGGAACCAACCAAATTTAATGCCGCTAAAACAAGTGGGTTACGCCTTTCTGTATCGTCATGAGGCATTGACCACATTAGCAAATCACGAGCTAAGATTTCAGCTTTGCCATATTTTATTCCTTAATTCCCAGAAAAGCATATTAATTGTATCACTGACTTGATTAGGCGACGTTGGATCATTGCTAGATCGGTATGATTTATGCAAATCTTCAAGGGATTGAGCAAAAAGAGTCAATTCTGATTTCAGAGCCAGTACATCATTTTCGCTAGTGAAAATAGCGTTCATGTCGACTTCTAGGACTATGTTACTGTCAGTTAGAAAGAAATTATTCATTTCCTCTACAATAGAACCACGATGTAAAGTTATTTCAGAACTCTTCCCAGCCACAATAAACATTGATAGGAATAGTGCGTGGTATAGTTTGACAAGCTTCATGTTGGAGCCTGCAAAAAAAAATAATTTGTAAATAATATATATAAAAAGAAACATTGCACCACTCAAATGATGTATATAAAATATTTCTTACAATAATTAATTTTTTCATAACAAACCATTGTCTTAAGCTCTCACATGAGAGATAGATACCGTTCGAACATCCGTTGTATCGGACTGATTCCGAATTTTAAGTCGGGTTACCCACCAAAACTTCTATAACTGTGAAAGGACCTTCAAATTTAGGCAATAATTTCCAATTTAGCCCTTTCATAACATAGACCTGTACATATACTATATCTCCTTCTTGGTAAGGCTTTGTGACCTTAGCTTTTTTATCATGTGCGTTCTTCATTAACACTTGAGCCTGTAAGAGGTTTTGATGAAGTGTTTGTAATCTACTCCAGCTAACATCTATTATATCCTTCAATGGATCTGACAAACTAGTTGTCGGTGTCAATATGTGAAAAGGTGACCTAGCAGGTATCCCGTAAACAGCTTCATGGGGAGACATACGGATTGAAGTATGATAATTGTTATTTAGGGTACTGGACACAGTGGGTATTGCAATATCCCAGTTTGGGTCCATACCGCCTATGTTTACACGCAGTATGTCTAACATCTTTCTATTAACACGTTCGACCAAACCATTAGATTCAGGATGGTAGATCATCGTATTGATTTTTTTTTATTTGCAGAATCTCACACAATGAGTTAAGGAAGTGATTATTGAATTCTCCTCCCGAGTCGAAGGTTATTATATTTGGGATCCCATGTCTGCATATATAGCACTCATAAAACTTCCTAGCACACTCAATGGCTGTTGTACTTTTTAATGGTATTAGTTCAGTATACCGTGTAAGAGCGTCTATTATAACTAAGAGATTTTTATTCCCTCGGTCTGTCTCGTAAAAACCTGTCAATAAATCAAGGTGTACCCTTTCAAAAGGTTTGCTAGGCACAGGATAAGTTCCGAGACCTACAGGATTCTTAGTATGGCCCTTATGACGGAAACATATATCACAGTTTTTAATATATTTCCTAATATCTTTTAACATAGTAGACCAGTAAAATGATGACTTGGCCTTTTGAGAGGTTATTTCGAACCCAGGATGACCATGCAAAGGATGGTTGTGCAACCATTTCAGAACGGTAGGGATTAAAGTGATAGGTGCAACCACCTGGTCGTTAGTTAACTGTGTTGAGCTACTGCTTCTCCTAGCCACAGATCGGCATAGAATGTTATCCTTGACCAAGAAATATTGGTTAGTATATTTCACATATTCCTTATCATCTGGTTTCCTATTTAATGCATCTATTATTACTCTTAATTTCTGATCTTTCATTTGTTCTTGTCTTACTGAATCTAAATTCCACTCTATATCTGTAATATTCTCTGTTGTTTGGGCTAAAGATTTCGATAGCAATTTTCATGGCCTGCGAAGGAATTGGAATTTCTTCTAGATCAGCGAAGGGTAATGATTGAGTTGGTACTGGGTTACGAGATAACGCATCTGCTATTACGTTTGCTTTACCGGGTAAGTATCCAATTTTAGCTCCAAAGTCCTGGATAATCATATGCCACCGAGTTCTTTTAGGACTATGATTGAAACCTTTAAAAAAGTCAGTAAGGGGCTTATGATCAGTCAGAACCTTAACACTGTACCCATAGATTATATATTTAAAATGTACCAACGAATTAGCTATCGCTAAACATTCTTTATCTATTACTGCATATTTCTTCTCTGACGTTTTTAGTTTGCGAGAATAAAAGGCAATGGGAAAAAACTTGTTGTCATGCCACTGGAGTAACACACCTCCTACTCCTTGATCTGAAGCGTCGGTTGCAATAACAAATTCCTTATTAAAATCGGGAAACTTTAGAATAGGAGCAGAACTAATTTTCTCTTTCAAGGTATCAAAAGCAATTTGATGTTGGGATTCCCATTTGAAAATTACATTCTTCCTTATAAGATCAGTTAAAGGGGCTGCTATTACTGAATGATCTCGGATAAACCGATGATAATAACCCGAAACCCCGAGAAATTGCTGTATGGCTTTAACATTAGTAGGAACGGGAAATTTACTAATAGCAGAGATTTTATCATGGACTACTTTAAGACCTTGCCGAGATACCATGAAACCCAAATAGACTAATTCATCTTTAAAAAACTCACATTTAGAAATTTTTACCTTTAAATGATGTTCTCTTAACCTTTGGAGGACTATTTCTAGTTTACTTAGGTGTTCCTCCAAAGAATTAGAAAATATTACTCTATCGTCCATGTAAGCATGGAGAATATTCCCTAATAAATCTCCGAACACTATATTGATCATTCTAGTGAAAGTAATAGGGGCACAACGTAGCCCAAATGGCATACATAGGAATTCATAGTGACCCCGAGCTGTACTAAAAGCAGTGTACGGTGTACTGTCCTTAGCTAAGGGTATCTGGTGAAAGCCTTTAAGTAAGTCCAAGGAAGTAAAAAATTTATTCTGTCCTAATAAAGATAAAATATCATCTGTACAAGGTACTGGGAAACGATCAGGGATAGTTTGGTCGTTAAGCTTGCGAAAATCAACACAAATCATCCAGGTTTTATCCTTTTTTTGGTAGTATTATCAAGGGAAAATTATAAGGGCTGTTAGATTTCTTAATAACCCCCTCTTTTAACATTTTATCTACCTCTAGATTGATCTCATTCAGAAATTTGGCAGGTAGACGATATGAAGGTACATAAATGACCTTGTCTTTATCCTTTAAACGAATTTGATGTTCGATGACTTCCGTTTTGCCTAAAGCTCCAGTACTAGTAGAAAAAACATCGCTATATTTGGATAGAAGTTCAAAAAATTTCTGACTTATATCCCTATCTAAGATGTCTGCTTCGATTTTGTCTTTAATTATGCTTAAAAGAGATTCATCTTTTGCTGATTCAGTGGAATTAATTTCAGCAACTGTAAGAATTCGATATTTATATGCTTCGATATTGACAACATGCTGATTTTCATGTATTGTTAAGGCAGCATTCAAGTGATTAAAAACTTCAATGTTAACCCGATGATCAGAATTTACTGTGTACAACGCTTGCATAACTGAAGGCCCATTGATTTTTAAGGTGTCAGGAAGAATTAAAACCTCTGAGCCTGGCAGCTTTCTTCTAACCTTGACCGTCAGATACGATGGTGTGTCTGGCTCAATGATTTGTGTGAACACAGCAATGACGGGTGCCTGAGAGTTATGTTGGGTGGCGGTAACAATATCATCACTTACGAGACAGGTGACTGGTTCTTCTATGTATGTTACTTTCTCACTGACTGTCTCCTTCTGATCCAAAACAGATTTCAATGTGTGTGAAGACCGATAGAATTTCCCTTTTATAGACACTCCGTGTTTTGCGGGTGTCAGAATTACGTTATGTAATGACATTGATGGATAACCCCATAATAACTACTGGGTACATACTAATATTACTAATAATGATAAAGGTGTCCGTGAACGTACGTTGCCCCAACCTGTATTGTATTTGAAATGTTCCCACTACTTCTAACTCATTATTACCTATTCCTGACAAACGAACATTGGAGCGTTCAATAGGAAATTTTGAAAATAACAGGTGATGAGTACGTAAATCCATTATGTTACGTGGACTACCTGAATCAAAAAACAAGGTGAAATGTTTATGTTCTAAGCTAACTGCATGCAAAGTTGGCCTGATTTCTTCTGAGCCAATAATAGTGTGAATTTTGCAAAAATCTACGGGACTGCGCTCTGCATGTTTAGGAGAATCTACCTCAATTTCTGGAAAATTCTTGTCTTCACACATATCTTGGAGAACATTAAATTTATTATCTGATTCAAAAAGTGATGATAACCCAATGTCACTCTCCTCCCCCTTTAAGCTGGCTACGTGTTGTTTATCTGTCCGCTGGCATTCTGAAAATTCACTGACGCCTGATTATGTTGAACTGCTGAGTTTGAAGTTGACTTTCCCGAGGAACGATTTGACTGTGCTTGTTTCTGGCCTACATTATTGTTCTGCCTGAATTGTTTGTTCTTTCCCCCATGGTATTGTTTTTTCACAGTATCATTACCAGCACTTTGGGTGTTTGTGTTACTGTTTGTATTCTTTTTTCTAGCGTTGCACTGACTATACTTGTGATTTGAACTGTTATGGATTGAACAATAGCGTGTCCTACACTCATTTATCATGTGTCCCGGACGTTTACAATTAAAACAAATGACTGTTGATGGATTATTAGTGACTAAGTTAACCTGTTGCGGTGATGAAGAGGTATGATTTTTGTTTTTCTGTTTAGTAAAACCCTGAATTAGAGAAGGATCGAGATCTGTACACTTGGATAAGTGTTTCCGAATTTGTCTGTAGATATCTAATTCTGTGCTATCTGATGTTAATTTCTCGTCAAAACACTTAATCAAAGGTTCAGGTAACATCGCTGTTATTAGTGTCAAATACACTAATCTACAAAGAGATTTGGAACTGAGATGCATATTACGATTGACCCAACTTGAAGCATCAAACTGCCCATTATATTCTTCGAGCCTATCTCCTATCAGAGCTGCCCTATCTACCACACTGAGATTAGTCATGAATGCTACTTTAATTACATTACGTAAAGCAAGAACTTCATCCAATGCATCCTCACTCCCATAAATGGAACGCAGCTTGGTTTTGAAATCATCCCAAGTGACTGTTTCTTTAAAAGATATTCCCCGTAAGTACGCACCCGCATCCCCTTTAGCATAGTCTATGAAACTCTTTGCCTCCTGCAATTGTAAAGACTGATCAGTAATGGACTTTGCCGTGAGGTGTACGTCTACAGACGAAATCCAAGACTCGACACCCTGTGTCAAAAATCCATTAACTCGACCTGCGAATGGTACAATTGCCGATCTAGCATTAACTACCGTCACTACAGGATTCTGTGGGGAAGCTGGGTTAGTGGGGTTGCTCCCACCTGGGGGTGGAGGAGTCATTTTCTTATTAAGTTTCCTAGCCGCACGCCTACTCTCTAAGTGATCTTGAAACCTATATGAATAAACACGGCCGCTTCGTAACCTTATATATCTATACCAAGAACGCAAGTAAACCCCAACAGAGATTCATGTATTCGCTAACAAGTAACATCACCTATGAAAAATGCATCATAAAGTACAATATCAATAAGTAATAAATGCACTTTCTGAAAAAGAACAGAGTTAACCATGTGTCAAGAGTAAAAATTAAAGAGCACAAAAAATAAAAATGAGGTACTGGGAACCGCTACTTCTGCAAGAAAAAAGTATTAATCTACGGCGCCGCTCACCTTATATCAGCAACCTGCCGCTCGAGTCCTGAGCCACTGGAATACGAGATCACTAACTGTTATAGATAAGGGTTGTACTTAGCTTTATATTGGATTCTCGTAAGTAGGTTGACGAAGTTCCTCTGCCGTCCGACTTCCGCCTGCCTAGGTACACGTCATCGGAAGGGTCCTACTGCGGATGTTGAATTTTCTTATGTTGTGGAATGTTGATTGTAGATTCTTCCAAGGAACGTTACGGAATGTTGATTGTGGAATGTTGCTGCATTTGAGACGCGTCGCGTAAATTTGTGGAGATTCCTCTCTCTCTCTCTCTCTCTTTCTCTCTCTCTGCCGTGCGTTGGGAAAGATGTATTTTGAAGGTCAGATGTCTTCCTCGCTCTCTCGTTGTTGCTTGTTTTCCTTCCTCTTCCAAGACGTTTTGATGCACCGAATCGTTCTTCCGATTGTGACCATGTAGTTGATGAAGATGGCGTCTGTCTATAGTTGTTTAGGCATCTTGCCTAATCGGAGTTTCCGTTCCAAAAATGTAGACGCGCTGCCACGAATGTCGAAGGTCCGCTGCCACCAATGTCGAAGGTCGCTGCCACCAATGTAATAGGGGAGCTGCCACAAATGTCGAAGGTCGCTGCCACCAATGTAGTAGGGTACTCCGCCAGAGTATTCCCCATCTTACGTTTGATTGTATAGACTGAGTTTAAAACGCAGTCAGAGAAATTGTTTTTGCATCTTCAATGCTGTTTCCATGGTTGTGACATGAGTTTATCGTCTTGGGAATAGTAAAGTTCTGTAGGATTTAGACAAACTCCATAATGGGTTTTCTATGTATTCTGGAAAGGTTTTGTACAGCAGAATAACAACGGTCTACACAGGATGGCTTCCCATGTTGATCTCTATCTAAGCTTTCATACTTTTACATAGCAAGACTACGATTTACACACACATGAACACACAATGGCCTCGTTCCAAAGGAATTCTCAAGGCTTACGTGACAGTCTTAGATCAGCACAAAGAGGACGTTGATCTATGCTGACACACTGTTTATAGACACATCGCAGACATTCCGCTGACATGTGCGATTTGATGGCCCAAATCTGTGATTCACACACAACACTTCTCTCGTGTCCACACAGATGTATATATACTTTTTTATTAACGGAATTATGATTCCATTTTAAGTCTTGTCTAAACTATGACATATGTATATGTATAAGTATATGTATATGTATATATATATATATATATATATATATATATATATATATATATATATATATATATATATATATATATATATATATATATATATATATATATATATATATATATATATATATATATTATTTTTCTCGTTTTTTATCTTGTATTCTAACTGTGCTGTATTTTATGAATTTTATTGATTTTTAGAGCATTTTTAAAGTAATTTTATCCATTATTTAACAGATTCCCTGGTGATGTAATAAAGTTATTTATTACAAAACGTTGGAAATAAAGAATTATGCTGAGATTAGTACTTTCCATGGTCCACCTTCGCGCTGATATATATATATATTGTTATGAAACATTTTTGGTTCAACAGGTTCCATTACACAAAATTACTCATATGGGAGGGTGACAAATAAATGCCAAAAATACCTTAATCCTAATTTATCACATACAAATTTACATATTTACAACTGAGTACAGGTTTTAGGTGGCAAAAAGACAATAGATGATCATTAACATAAATAACATTTAAGCACAAACAAATGACCATTCAAGTGGCAGGTTACGTGTATTCTTGGTCTGCAGGGCCGTAAAAATTACGTAAATTGAATAATAAATGATCAGCCGAGACCCTACACGTAATATTGGCGACCTTGCGTAGAATCTAAAGTAAATTTTAGAGAAAGAATCTGGAGAAAAGGAAATTAAATTACATTAATTCCAAAAGATAAAAGTCAGATATTGAATTCCATTTCACTCTTCCAAACAAAGAACCAGGCATAATAATAAGCAGTAAAGAGAATAGTTATAATAACAGGTAGTGAAAATTAGCGTAAGTAGGAAAGGGTGCGTCGAGAACAGAGCGAGTCACAATTTGTAACGGTTAAGACAAGGGCATTTCCGCATTCGGACCGTGAGTCAAGTCGTTCAAGTAACGAATACTAAGGCCGAGAAAAGCGGAGCCCATTTCATGTACACAAAGGAATGTAGTAATCGCGTCGGCAATCCCGATCGTTATTGTTCATATAGCGGGAATCAGTTAAAACCGTGTCAGTGAAAGAGCAAACGGACGGAAATAGTAATTTTACAATAAAATGTACCGTGCAGCAACGTAAATTTACACAGGTAGGCCAGCAGTTCTTTTCATTCTTTTGTTTAATGTCCGGGTGAGAAGTACGATAACAAAAGACACAAAGTTGTTTGGTAATTTTGTTTTCCATCCTTAACATAAAAAACTATACATGATTGGTATATTTAAAGTAAAATCTGGATACCTGCATTTGTTTCGTTCATTGTTTTGAATTTGGTGCTAAAAGGAAATACCCGCCATTTTGGATTCCTCCGCCGTGTTCGCGCGGGTATTCTGAATTGCTTGAACTGTTTGTGAGAGGAACCGCCATTTGACGTTTTCGCGCTGCCCAAGGTTTGAATTTGGGCCTAACAGGACTTGGCTGCCATTTTAAGACCTTGTTGTTGTAAACAGACTCTGCTCGAGCCACTCTTGGGTCATTTTTCTTTTGGCGTAGTAGACCCACCTCGCAATATCTTAGCTAGACAGACTTCGATAGACAAAACCAAAAGATAATTTAGGCAGGGAAAGATAGGCCTTAGTTAGGATTAAAACAATAACAAGTTCCTATACAAATACATGCTGTAAAAATCATAAAAAGAATTTAAAATTGTACGCTTAAAGTCTTGTGACGTCGCATCGGCTCCCAGGAAAATTACGATAATAAAGCAAAATCCCTAAGGAAGCCAAGACGACGCATATATCTGAGTTTATTAAGATCCATGCCATTGTGCATTTATAAAATCTTTGCTTTACATGTTCTCAACCAGCAAGAAATTAGCTGATTGAAAATCTCTCTCTCTCTCTCTCTCTCTCTCTCTCTCTCTCTCTCTCTCTCTCTCTCTCTCTCTCTCTCTCTCTCTCTCTCTCTCTCTCTCTCTCTCTCTCTCTCTCTCTCTCTCTCTTCATTCAAGTAAGCATTCATAACCTAACCTAAGTGTACGGGACCCTCTTCAAAGAAAGAACGGCCGACACTAGGCTAATTAATTCAAATACAGTAAACCAAATAAAAGAAACACCTCTGTCCCACAATAGATGAGGACAAGTTAAGAGTAATTACAATACAGTGATAAACTGTCGGTCACGAGTGAGGCCTGCTATCCAGACTGAAGCAAACAGTAGTTTTCACCCTCTGAAAGAAGGGGGTAGCACTGGGTACTGGGACCAGCCACTCACGAGGATCTTTTAAGAAAAAAAAAAAAACCCAAATTCACTTTATTCCACAGTGCCAATAATTTGCTGCACTGTCATCACTTGAATAGCTTACTTCTCTCTCTCTCTCTCTCTCTCTCTCTCTCTCTCTCTCTCTCTCTCTCTCTCTCTCTCTTTCACCTTCCCTTTCTCTCTCATTCGATTGTCACACTCTGCAGGGGTGTGTAGAGTGCCTTTCCTCCCATATAGCCTAGTTGAACTCCAGTAAAAGGTCCCTAGGAACACATTGGTACCAGAAGTGCCATCAAGCAAGCATATAGGCAATAAATAAAACGAAAACAAAAGGGAACACAGAAGAGAAAGTTCTTCTGGAACCTAACCTGCACCAATGCCTAAGGATACTGAGTGCCACCAGTGTGACCTGTACACGGCACACCCAACTACAGTGCCACCTTTTGAAAGGGTGCCACGTCACTGAAGAGACACTTCCTCGCTGCCCAAGTACGCCCAGTCGACCCGGTTAGACGCCCTTCCCCACCAGAACCATGGCAGCAGAAAATTATAAAACCTTCCTGGGGCTGGGGACAGCGGCAGGTCTCACCAGCTCGGAACTTACCACCTGGGTTAAGGAGCAAGTGGATGACTTGGCCAAGCGGGAGAAGGAAGAAAGACTCGAGCAGAGGAGGTATGAAGAAGAACGGAGGGTGTATGAAGCCGAGCAAAGGCAATTAGAAGAGGAAAGAGAAGAAAGAAGAAGACAGCATGAGTTAGCCTGCAAGGAAAGTGAGCTAGCCTGCAAGGAGAAAGAGCTCGAGCTGGAAAGAGCCAAAATGGAGAATGCCGAAGCGATGGCTAGATAGCAAGCCTCCAGTCCTACACCTGCTGCATCAAACGCTCCAATTTCGAGCATCAATTCCCTAGTCCCCAAGTGGACTGAGGACGAGCCAGAAGCATGGCTGGAGGAGATCGAGGCTCTTTTCGATAACTACAGCACCACGGAGACGGAGAGAGCCTTAATACTAGCCAAGCATATGGAGGGAAAAGCCAAGGCAGCGCTTCGCTCACTGGAGAAGAGCCAGAGAGGCAACATGGTGGAAGTTCGTAGAGTCATTACAAAGGCCTACGAAATAACCCCAGAAAATGGAGACAACGGTTTCGAGGTCTTGCCAAGGAAGTCGGCTGGTCTTGGACGGAATAGGCATGTCATAAAACCCAGTCCGGTACGCGCTGGTTCGACTCCTTGGCCTGCACGACGTTTGAGGATCTTTTCAATCGGACCATGCTAGAAGACCTTTTCCAATGTGTGCCAGGGCCCCTTGCTGTATATCTTAACGATAAACAGCCCTCCACACTTGTGGAAGCTTGTCGCATGGCTGATTCGTGGGAAACATTCAATCAGTCGCATGGCACCTCGCAGAAGCGAATCGTTCCCCAGCCTACCTCTCGAACTCCACTCGCCCGAAGAATGGACTGCCCAGCAAGACCATGTGCAACTATTGCAAGAAGGGGGGCCACGCTGAAGCTGAGTGCCGATACAAACTCGGCACTAATAAGCAACCTAATCCTACCAGCCAGAACTCCGCTACCAATTCATCCGCTCAGCCCTCTCCTCCAACAGTTACTGCAGGCCACCGAGCCCATCCAAGAGGCCCGTGCAAATCCTGTGGGGCTGCTAGCCACTACAATGCTGGATCTCCGGCCTGTCCACATCATGTCCCCACCACCAAATTTGTCAACCTAATCAGCACTTCATTCTCTGCGGCCGGTCCGCACCGGATCCTTTACCCCGAGAGACTGGAAACCCAGTTCATCTCGGTGGCCCCTCTTCAGAGCACTAGCCTGCCAGTGACCCTTCCGGTCACAGTAGACACTGTGGCAGACATTAGCCTGATCACTAGGGCCTAAGTGTCAGCCGGTGCCATGGTTGACGAAGAAACCCGGTGGGAAACAAAGTGGATAGATGGCCACACCATTACCATTCCTACTGTCCAACTCCAGGTTATGACACCTTGGGGCACGATACCCCACCGCCTTGGCGTGGTAGGTGGAATTCGGCCCGGAGTGGCTTTCTTGCTGGGTCGGGATCTTCTCTGCGGAAGCCCATTACCAACGCCACTCCGCAGCCGCATTACCTCCTCCACGGAGGCCCCAGTTGTAACTCCCAATAATGACAAACCTCCACCTTCCGCCCACCAAAGTGGTCCGCGGAAGGGGCACAACCCAACCTATTTCAGGCCTAGCCCTCTCCAATCGCGAAGGGCTGGCCCACCAAGAGGTCCTCCCCCTCTGCGAAGAGAGATTCAGGAGGAGCAGTACCGCTGCAGGACGTGCAAGCGGGCAGACCACTCCACAAATTGGGAGGGCTGCCCAAACAAGCAACGCCCAGCGGACGCCCCCGAACAAAACTCACCGAGAGGCTACGATCTCCCGCTGGGGCAGGAATCTCTGCCGCAGCCAAACACTAGTCGTCCGTGAGGTATTGCACCTCTGGACCCCTCGTCAGGCATGCCTGACCCTCAACTGCTGCCAGTGCCACTTGTGAGCACTGAGCAGTGCCAGATTCCGTCCGTCCCAGACGTTGAGCTACCAATTGAAAAGGCTCCTATGCCGGGTCTAAATCATGAGGCGAATCCTCCTCCGGGAGATTTAGGATTCCCCATGCAGTTGATCATCGCAACTGGAGAGCCTCCAGCACCCGAAACTTCTTTGCAAAATTTGACTCCAGGGGATGAACCCCTGGAGGATCGAAATGGTACCCCTTCCTTGGAAGACCAGGAACTGGCATCCTCGGACGCAGAAGTCGAGATTGCTCTCGCTCCAGTTGTCACAGCAGCCAGAGTAGGGAGCCCTCCCGCAGCTTTTGAAGTTGCCCCTGACTTCGAGCCCGCTAGCCCTTCTGGCCTGTCCCCGGAGTTGGTGCTCTCATCACCTCCTAGGCCAGCTACTGATAGGCCTTGGAGGAACCCGAAGAAGAAGAAGAAGGGGCGGAAGAGAGCCCAGTAGTTGCCGAGCTGTAAGCTCATCCAGGCACTAGTGCCCTCTCGGCACAGTACCCTACAATCTTAAGAGTGATCCTGGTCCCTTGCCCAGAGGAGGTAGCCAGTGTGATCTCTTTTACTTGTACATGGCCTAGGCCGCCTTAAAGTACGGTACATCAATTTAGTAACCTTGTTCCTTCCACTTACCACCGAGCCGCAGTAATCACGTAAGTAGCCTAACTAATTTCAATAATCTTCACTATTGTGAACCGAGCCACGATGCTCAGGACACGCATGGCCTAAGACCTCAGTGGAGGCACCCATTTATCATATGAGGCACCCCTCATGAATGAACTAGTAATTATTAATTGTATTAAACATAAACCACGTTGTAATTTAGTTAGATCATTAACTCTTATGTTGGTGCTACGGTCGGTTTAGGATAGGTTAGGCTAGGGAATATCATAGAATGTGCCACTAGGCTAGGTCTAAAACACATCATGATTGAAGGAGGTAGCCTATAATAACCGCAAGCACCTTCTCGTACTATTAGCATTAGGTAAAGTAGTGAGTATAGCTCGTATCCTATCTAGGGTTAGGTAGTTCTGTAGCTAGGTAGGCTAACCAGGACTAATCTGCTCAGGGGAAGGAGAGTAACCTACGAGAGGCGAACAGCTTGCTTAGTATAGACCTTCACGCCCGAAAAGGGAGTGAAGGCCCTCTTAAGGAGGGGAGCTTTTATAAATATCACTGCTGTTCGCCCTCGATGTATTTAGGTGTAGGAATATTAGTCAGATTGACCTCGACAAAGAACATCTCTGCCCCGCCGGTAGGCTAGGCAATTCAGCAGTAGATAGATGGCGCCGCGCATAGGCTGGGCAGTTTTAAAAACAAAATATGCTAGGGCATTAGGGCCCTAAGGCTCAGAGAGGGTTTACACTCAATGACCCCTAGTTATGGTGGCTTTAAGCTATCTTCCTCTCTATTCTATGCATTCGGCGATGCCTTTGTCAAGGTCGGATTGCCCGGGGCGGTATGTCAAGAGTCTGCCTCACCTTGCGGGAACGCAAGCGAGGTCGCAGAGAGAGAGAAACGGTCTCGGACCCAGGGTGACGCTGCGCGCGTGCCAGAACGATATTCTTTGTTCTTTATCACTTTTACTCCTACGTCTATCTTAATTAGTGAATTGGGAAGACTGCCAGAATTCCGACTCCTGAGGTCCCTCGTTTGCGCAGCGACTCGACGTTCACGGTAAGTCCGATTCTTGTTGAAGCTTCGTCGATTGACTAGTAACTTTTTCTGTATTTCAAATTTCCTTTGTTTTCTTCCTTCAGCCACCACTTACGTTATAGGTGTTCACGAAGTCTAGATTAACCCAAATTATTACATTGTTAGCTTCAGCCCCGTTACTCCAGTAACATACCTAGGATCTAGGGTAAGCAAAACAGTTTTAAGTCTCGATGCTTTTGTATGCCTCGCGTTCGAATGTTGGGAAGAACCGCTGCGTTTGAAATCTAAAATTCATCTCAAATATTCTTTGTTAAGGTTAATTACCCTTAACTGGCGACCTTTGGCTAATTAACGACTGCCTTTGAGGTTAACTTTTGGCTTCAAGTGGCAGGTTACGTGTATTCTTGGTCTGCAGGGCCGTAAAAATTACGTAAATTGAATAATAAATGATAAGCCGAGACCCTACACGTAACATATATATATATATATATATATATATATATATATATATATATATATATATATATATATATATATATATATATATATATATATATATATATATATATATATATATATATATATATATAGCGTGTGTGTGTGTGTGTGTGTGTGTGTGTGTGTGTGTGTGTGTACGCGATTTTATGTAGACTATAGAGATGGAGAGGCTATATGCATGTATGTATGTATGAATGTATGTGTGGCTTCGACTTGAAAATTATATATCATATCTGGCCAACTGTTCACTGCAACTGAAAAAAAAAATGTCCTTCAAAGAGGATTTTGAAATTTACCAAATACTGCTGCAGGACTATATATAACCCCCTGCTCCAAAAGAAGGTGAATTAATAACAAAAACAAAAGGTGTGTCAAGAGTAATGTGAGGTTTGTATTAGAACAACTTGCGCTTGAAGGTTAGATTATGAAATTACAAAAAGCAAAACTGTATAAACCACACACACGCACATACACACACACAGAGAGAGAGAGAGAGAGAGAGAGAGAGAGAGAGAGAGATAACAATTTCCTCCCTCAACCTGAAGAGGGAACCCTTCCTTATTCCTGCAGCCAGAAGGTCGAGACTATTTCCTCAGTCCCATCACTTCCCCTGAAGCTTTCTTCATCTCTAGACCCATGGAGGAGTCCTTATGCTCTTACTAAGTTTAATACTTCCATTATTGCCCAAATTACGCAAATAACGTCCACTAATTATTAACAGAGAATACAACAGTGCTAATTTAACTTATACGACTTTAATATAGAAGATTTATGAAGGAAAGTATCGAGGTTTTCTCGACAGAGTCTAGACATTTAGCCGTCACTACTGATAAGAGAGAGAGAGAGAGAGAGAGAGAGAGAGAGAGAGAGAGAGAGAGAGAGAGAGAGAGAGAGAGACAGACAGACAGACAGACAGACGGACAGACAGACAGAGACAGAGACAGAGACAGAGATTAGCTCTCAGAATATTGAACAAGTACCTCCCTGAAAAGTAAGTGAAATCTGTTTATTTATATAAATATATTCGTGTCTAGAGGGGAGGAGACAATAGGCCTATTTATCCTAAATGAAAAACCACGATTTTCAAAAGACGAAAATATTTGGGACCTTTGAAACTTGAACGCGTCAGTCGTTGGTCTCAATTCACTTATCACTGATAACATTGATAAATCTCTCTCTCTCTCTCTCTCTCTCTCTCTCTCTCTCTCTCTCTCTCTCTCTCTCTCTCTCTCTCTCTCTCTCTCTCTCCACTATGGCTAAACTATTCATCAACAGACGAAGAAGCTAGACTATTCTACTATATCGCTTCGAGGTCGTGGTGTATATAAAAAAATGTATAAAATTTTTTCTTGATACAGAATTTCCATATTCAACTTTAGTATACTGTTCTTTTGTACCAGGATTTTTTGTAAATAAGGGAAGCAGACAATTATCTCTTTAATGATCCTTATTCATGGTGGTTTGTTCTTCTTTTTATTGTATATATGTTGTTCTAATTATATTTTCTTGAGGCTGACTATGATAGGTTGTGTTATTAGTAATAATTATGTAAATATATTAAATTTATCTTTGGGAGACAAAATACCTATCATATGAGGCCTCAGTTGTTTAATTGTTTAAGCACAATAACTGCTCGTAGATCCCTATTTCACAGACGGCAGCAGCATTAACGTCGGTTACGAGCAGCAGACAAAAGGGCAGTTTAGCTATTGACTTCAGGCCCTACCACTTCCTCTCTGGATTATATTTGAGTGCCAATGTTAAGCCGGATTGTTTAACAAATGGAATTGAGAGTTTATACAGTTCCTTGTCGACATCTTATGGCTATGTAAAGGCCCATATCAGCGCATGCCTCTGCATGGGAAGTCAGCCACATACTTCGTAACATCTCTGCTATTACCAGACATCGTTACGTCTTCCTCGTCAGCAGTATCATCCGTCAGCAGATTAATGGGAATGGTGCATAATTTGAGATAACTGGGGCTGGATAAAACATCGAAGGTTCGCATTAGGCATGTGTATCACCTTTCGTTCGTCACTCATCGTACGGAGGTTGCCTATTCATCATAACTCATCCAACAATGCCTGACTGTGTCTTATTGCAAATAAAGTATGGAGTTTTTTTCATGCATTTTTATAATCATTTAAATGACTGGGTTTTACAAATTGAGTCTTTGATAAAGTTTTTGTCCATCGCAATTTGCTTGCAATACATCAAGATTGCAAGCAAACTCGTAACAAGCAGAATAGCAAGGCAAAGAGGATGTTTTGGGAAAGGAACCAGGTTTTGCTTCAAATTAAAGAAAGGCAAAGCGACCGGTCTGTTATGCCGAAAATGCAGTCGAAAGTGTAGTATATTGCAACTCTCTTGCATTATTGCAATGTTGCAAGTCCGGCAAAAGTCATCAAAATGCCAGGAATGGAGCCTTTGGCAATTTTTTTTAGGGGCCACGACGGCTTTTCCTTCGAACTGGATAAAATACAAATGACTGTTCTTCTAATGACGAATAAGCATGGAAGTTTGCAGTATGTTGCAATATCCATGCAATGCGGCAATATTGCAAGCAATAGAAAATATGCAAAGTAGCAAGCTTATTATGATGTTTTCTGGGATTAAACCAACTATTCCTTTTTGAAATAAAATGCAGTCTAATGTTCTCCTATGCATGGGAAGTTGCAATATATTGCAGTGTCCTTGCAATAAGGAGTGTTTCCAGCTAGGGAAAATTCGCCATAATGGCAAGGCTACGGCCTTGGGACTTTTTCTCTTGGCAAAGAGACTTTTGCTTCAGACTTGATAAAATGCAGTAGAATATTGACCTTCTAATCACGAATATACAACAAATTCCTATATATTGCAAAGCCCTTGCAATACGGCAATGTTGCAAGCCAGGCAAAATTCGCAAGAATGGCGAGGATATTGACTAAAGATTTTTTCGTCGAACAGACCAACTTTTCCTTCAGACTGGATCATTAATATGCCTGCGAAATTGCAATATATCGCAATATCCTTGCAATAAGGCAATGTTGCAATGAAACCAGGATTCGTCAGAAAGCAAAGCTATAGCCTAAGAATTTTATCGTAAGAAAAATTTGGTCTTCCTTTCAAACTGGATAAAATGCAGCTTATTGGGCCGCCAATGAAAAGTAAACATTGCAATTGTAGAATATTGATGATTCATACCATTAGGCTCCCATTATGAAAGCAGTTATTTCTTAATCCTCTAAACAGTGTGAAATTAATGAGTGGTAATTCTCAGTAATTATAGAGAATAAAAAGAAAGTTTGCCGTCAATATTATCAAAGAATTCTTTCAGAATGAAATTAGTGTGGAGTTACAGCTATCTTCAAGTTCAGTATGTTTCTTTTTTTTATTTTATTTGGCTAAAATAAGATATCATTCCATGTGTTTCTGTCATCATATACTATCTTCAACCGCTCTGTGACAATTCATGTTGTTATTTTTCATTTTTTTTTTTTATTTAAAGGCTTACAATCTTGAGATACATAAGAGTAGATTTACATAATAAAGTTATACATAACCAAAAAAGAAAGTTATTTACAATTATAAACTTTTATAACCTATTCATTTTACATAAAAAAAATTAAAAATTAATTAATTAATTAATTAAAAGTAATGTTCTCATGTTTCAAAATTCAAATTTTTCTAAAAGTGAACCGTAATAATTCTTTATTTTATTACCGTGTATTAAATATAAACCCCTCCCGTAATTATTGATATTATTAATAAGTAACCTTATGATGCCATTTGCAATCATATTCAAATCATTCCTATTCATGTTGTTATTACCACAATAGTCCTTTCTTCCTTGTTGTATTGCCTAATACTTTTCAGATGTTCTGTATAATAAAATGATGATGAATTAGTCATCAATTTCAACAGATGAATGGAAGAGGAATCTGTATTTGATAAGTTTAGGAATATATCTAATTCACCAACTATATGGTTTGTTAATATTGAAGGATACTGAGTACGTAAATAATGATAAGTTATTCCTTCCACTCATGAGTTTATTTTCATAGGATTCCCCAGCACCCACCTCGCAAAAAAATAATGTAAATGTATGTATTTGTTTTCTGCATGTATTTGTTCAGAGCAAAAGATGGCGAGACCTTTACGTCTAAGAACAGTAACAGCAGAGTTGTCGGAACTGCCAATCTATACAGCTTTTCAAGGTGATGAATTAAAGATCGATTATTATTTAAAGTAGTCTGTAGTAAGTTCGGAAACATAAATTTACAGTAAATAACTTTTTATTCTATTATTTTATGCTCAGAACTTTAGTATTCTTGTCTAAAATACGATGTCATATCTGGTAATGTTGGTATGCCTGGATCTTCATATCGTCTATAACTTGCGAGGTCATTTTCGCTATGGGTGATGATTTTAGTGTAATTTTTCATTTTTATGAATTATTATTTCCAATTGATGTTGTATTTTGTTATCTCAAAGCAATTAACATTTTGAATAATGAGGGATAGTTTGTAATAAAAATAATCTAGCTAGCTTTCAGCCCACCTTTGAAGAGGCAGTTGTTCATTTGTGCTGATTTTCTTATGTGGCCAATAGATAGCGCTAACGACTTGCTTATAATTGAAATTGCTGCAAATCTTTTGGTGGAGAAAGGACCGCATGGTGACCATGTGGCAGTCATAGGGTATACGTAGAATTAAAGACCAAACTAAATTACGATTTCATTGATAATTTTGATACAATTTCATATGAAAATGAATGGAAAAGTGCCAGTTATCGTCCCCTTAGACAGGAGGCGAAAACTGAACTCACACGGGAACGTAATATAGCCTTGGAACACATGATAACTTCATATGATCACTTGAACAAAGCAGTATATTTTCATGTATATGAAACTGAATCAAGACAAATAAATACCTCCGATATGTTTACCCGTACCGTTGCCTTACAAAAGGAGGTCGTGAAAATGACATGTAATAATTTTATTTCAGACTTACTTTCTCAGAAAGCTATTATAAAGAGCAAGAGGTATCCACACTCACTGCAATGTTGCAGATGGAGGTGCAGTTTGCAATATGATGACAGCAGGGGTAATAAGGTAATGTTGCAGTTATTGAAAAATTAGTATAAAGTAGCAAAACAATCTTTCCTTCTAACTCGATGAAATGATGTCTACTGGGCTTCTAATGAAGAATGAGCTCAAAATGACAATATTTCGCTATTTGCTGGCAACAGGGCAATGTTGAAAGCAAAGCAAAATTCGTCATCATAACAGGGATATGGCCCTAGGGGTTTTTTCTAGGAGTAAGCCATCTTTACTTTGAAATTGGACACAATGCAGACTACTGGGCCTTCAATGGCTTACATGCATGCATGATAATTAGCTTTTATAAATGATTGAGAATAACGGCTCCATAGCCTTATGTTGTTTTAAAGGAATAAAAAACTTACTCGAAATTGCATAAAATGTTTTCTGTTGGATTTTGGGAGCTCAAAACCAACTTTTGAAGCTTCGAATTGAATAAAAGGCAGTCTACAAGGACTCTTTTGACAAATATGCATTCGAAATCTCAGTATATTGCAATTTGCTTGCAATACGGGAAGGTTGCAAGCAAACTCATAACATTCAAAATAGCAAGACAACGGGGGTGTTTTTGGGGAATGAAACCTTTTGATTCAGAGTAAAGAGAGGGAAAGCAAAATGGAGTCTAAATTGTATTATATTGCAACCTTTTTGCATTATTGCAATGTTACAGGTCCGGCAAAATTCATCAAAATACCAAGGCTGTAGCCTTTGTCAGTTTTTTAGGGGACCTCAGCGACTTTTCCTTCAAACTAGGTAAAATGAAAAAATTAATTATCTTCTGATGGCGAATATGCATGGAAGTTTGCAATATGTCTCAATATCCTTGCAATATGGCAATGTTGCAAGCAACACAAAATATGCAAAGTAGCAACCTTATTATTATGTTTTCTAGGAGCAAACCAACTATTCCGTTTTGGAGTAAAATGCAGTCTAACGTTTCCCTATGCATAGAAAGTTGCAATACATTGCGATTATTTGCAATAAGGAATGTTTCCATCAAGGGAGAATTTGCCAAAATGGCAAAACTCTATATAGCCTTGGGACTAATTCTCTTGGCAAAGAAACTTTTGCTTCAAACTTGATAAAATACAGTATATTGGCCTTCCAATCACAAATGTGCAACAGAAATTCCTATATATTGCAATGCCCTTACAATATGGCAGTGTTGCAAACCAGGCAAAATTCGCAAGAGTGGCAAAGATATAGACTAAGGATCTTTTCATTGAACAAACCAACTTTTCCCTCAGACTGGATAATTAATATGCATACGAAACTGCAATATATCGCAATTTCCTTGCAATAAGGCAATGTTGCAATTGGACCAAGATTCGTCAGAAAGCAAAGACATATAATAAAGATTTTTTTCGTAAGCCAAATTGGTCTTCCTTTCAAACTGGATAAACTGCAGCTTATTGACCCGCCAATGACGAATATACATTACATTGCAATTGCAGAAGATTGCTGAGTTATACCATTAGGCTCCCATTATCAAAGCAATCATGTCTTAATCCTCTAATAGTGTCAGGCTAATGAACAGTAATTCTCAGTAATTATGGAGAATAAAAACAAAGTTTCCCGTCAATAATATCAATGAAAACTTTCAAAATGAAATTAATACTGAGTTCGAGTTATTTTCAAGTTGAAAATGTTTTAATTTTGGTGCAATTTTATTCAAATAAAACTTATTATTCCAACATGTGTTTCTGTCATCAGATGCTAACTTCAACCACTGTGTGACAATTCATGTTTTTATTACCAAAATAGCCCTTCCTTCCTTCCTTCCTTACGCAGTCCCTAATACTGTTCAGATGTTCTGGTATCACAAAATGATGATGAATTAGTCGTCAATTCCAACAGCAGATGAGTTTAGGAAGAATCTGTATTTGATCTGTTTATGGTGATTGTATCTTAAGCACTAACTATATGGTTTGTTAATCTTGTAGGATATTAAGTACGTAAATAATGATAGGTCATTCCTTCCACTTATGAGTTTATTTTCATACGAGTGCCTCTCCCGCCCCTCTCAAAAAACGATGTAGACTGTATGTATTTGTTTTCTGCCAGTATTTGCTCAGAGCAAAAGATGGCGAGACCTTTATGTCTAAGAACAGTAAGAGCAGAGTTGTCGGAGCTGCCAATCTGTACGACTTTTAAAGTTGATGAATTAAAGAGAGTTTATTATCTAAAGCTGTCTGTAGCAGGTGTAGAGACCTGAAAATTAAATAAATAACTTTTTATTCCATTATCTTATGCTCAGAACTGTAAAATTCTTGTCCAAAATACGGTGTTGACTCTTATTCTGTTGGCATACCTGGATCTTCAAATCGTCTATGAATTGGCAAGTCATTTTCGCTGTGGGTGATAATTTTAGCGTCATTTTTCGTTCTTATGAATTATTTATTCCCAGTTGATGTTGTATTTAGTTACCTTAACACAATTAACATGTTAAGTAATGAGGAAAGGTTGTAATAAACATAATCTAGCTAGTTTTCACGCCCATCTTTGAAGATGCAGTTGGTATATTTGCGCTGATTTTCTTAGGTGGCCAATAGATGGCGATAACGACTTGCTTATAGTTAAAATTTCTGTAAATTTTTTGGTCGTGGAGAAAGGACAGCATGGTGACCACGTGGCCACCTCAGAGTATACAGAAAATGGAAGACGAAACTGAGATACGATTTCATTCATTATTTTGATACAACTTTCTGAGATGATGAATGGAACAGCCTCAATTATCATTCGTTTTAGACAGGAGGCTGAAACTGAGCAAAAAAAATGTCATGTAATATAGCATTGTAACACATGACAACTTTCTGTAATCACATGATCATTACAGTATATTTTCATGTATATGAAACTGAATCAAGCCAAATGAATAACTCTGATATGTATACCCTATCATTGTCTTACCAAAGAAGGGTATGAAAATAACATGCAAAATTTTATTTCAGACTTACTTTCTCAGAAGGCTCTTATAAAGAAGGAAAGGTATCCGCACTCACTGCAGTGTTGCAGATGGAGGTGCAGTGTGAAATATGATGACGGTAGGGATAATAAGGTAATGTTGCAATTATTGCAAAATTATTCTGAAACAGCAAAACAATCTTCCCTTCTAACTGGATGTGTTTTGGCTTCTAATGATGAATGCTTTCGAAATTACAATGTTTTGCAATTAGCTAGCAACAAGGTAATATTGAAAACATGGATTTTTTTTCTGTGAGCAAACCATCTTTACTTTTAAATTGAAAAAAAAGCAGTCTACTGGGACTTAAGTGGCTTGCATGCATGCATAATTCGCTTTTATTAAAATAGGTTTGTGATACTGCAATGTTGCAAGCAAAGCTAAGTTAATGAAAACGTCAGGTCCACAGCCTTATGTTTTTTTTAAAGGACCAGACAAATTTTACTTGAAATAGGATAGAATGTAATTCATTGGATTTTGGGAATTCAAAACCAACTTTTCAACCTTCGAACTGAATAAAAGGCAATCTACTGGGGCTCTCATAACAAATATGCATTCGAAATCTCAGTATATCGCACCGATATATTGAGACTAAAGAAAGGGAAAAAAATTGGTCTGTTATGCCCAAAATGCAGTCGAAATTGTAGTATATTGCAACTTTCTTGCATTATTGCAGTGGTGCAGGTCTAGGAAAATTCATCAGAATACTAAGGCTGTAGCCTCTGGAAATTTTTGAGGGGCCACAACGACTTTCCCTTCAAACTGGATGAAATGCAAACAATTGATGTTCTTCCAATGACGAATATGCATGGAAGTTTGCAACATGTTTCAATATCCTTGCAATACAGCAATGTTGCAAGCAATAAAAAAATGCGAAGTATCAACCTTATCATAATGTTTTCTGGGAGCAAGCCAACAATTCCTTTTTGGAATAGAATGCAGTCTAATGTTCTCCTAATGTCGAATATGCATAGAAGTTGCAATATATTGCACTTTCGCTGCAATAAGAATGTTTCAAGCAAGACAAGCTTCGCCAAAATAGCAAGGCTATGGCATGGGGATTTTTTTCTCTTGGCAAACAAACTTTTCCTTCGAACTAGGTCAAATGCAATATATTGGCATTCTGATCACCAAAATAGGCGAGAATTTGTAACATATTTCAATGCCCTTGCAATACGACAATGCTGCAAGCCAGGCAAAATTCGCCAGAGTGGAAAGGAAATAAACTTAAGTTTGCCGTCAATAATATCAATGAATTCTTTCAGAACGAAATTAATATTGAGTTATATTTTCAAGTTGAGAAAGTTTTAGTTTTGGCGCAATTTGTGTAACATAGGATATATCATTCTTCCAATATGTGTTGCTGTCATCATATGCTGCATTTCAACCGCTCTGTGCAAATTCATATCCTTATTGCAACTACAGACAGTCCTTCCTGCCTTATAAACTGCCTAATGGTTCTTAGATATTTTGGTATCGTAGGATGATGATGTAAAAATTCATCGGTTTCTACAGATGAGTTGAGGAAGATCTGCATATGATCTCTTTATGATGAATATTGGAAAAATATCTTCATCACTAACAATACAATTTGTTGATCTTAAAGGATTTTTAATATATAAATAATGATACGTCATTTCCTCCACTTATAAGTTTCTTTTCGCAGGATCCCCTCCCACCTCCACCAACCCCCAAAAATGAAAACTGTTAAATCCATGACTTTGTTCCCTGCATGCATTTGGGGTCGGGGTAAAATATGCCACGGCCGTTCTGTCTACGAACAGTAACTGCAGAGTTGTCGGAGCTGCCAATCTATACGGCTTTTAAAGCTGGTGAATTAAAGATATTTTATTATTTCAAGTACTCTGTAGTCAGTTCAAAATCTAAATTTCACATAAATCACTTTTTATTCAATTATCTTATGCTGAGAACTTTAATATTGTTGTTCAAAATTCGGTGTTAAATCTGATTATGTTGGTATGCCTGGATCTTCATGTCGTCTATGATTCTCGTGTCATTTTTCTTTTTATGAATGATTTATTCCCAGTTGGAGGGAAAGCTCCTCATAAAAATTATTTAGCCAGATTTCACGCCTATCTTTGAAGATGCAGTTGTCCACTTGCCCTGATTTTCGTAGGTGGCCAACAGATGGCGATAACGACTTGCTTATGGTTAAAATTGCTGTAAATTTTTGGGTGGAGAAAGGACCGCATGGTGACCACGTGGCCGCCTTAGAGTATACGGAGAATTGAAGACATAACTAAAGTACAATTTCATTCATTGAATATTATGATACAATTTCATGATATAATGAATGACGCGAAATATACTTACCCTTTGAACACAATAACTTCCTATCATTAAATGACCATTGCAGTTTAGTTTCCTATGTATAAAACTGAATCAAAACTATAAACAGAGACTTATTTGCACCCATTTCATCAACCTGCAAAACAAGGTTGTGAAAATGACCTGCAATCATTTCATTTCACTTCATGAACACGTTCTCAGAGTATTATTATAATGGAAAACTTACAAACGTCAAAATAGCAAGGTCAAATGATACTATATGAATGGGATATTTATATGTGAACTGAGGGCCAGAGAGAGAGAGAGAGAGAGAGAGAGAGAGAGAGAGAGAGAGAGAGAGAGAGAGAGAGAGATAGCCATTCTTGAAATGCTCAATACATATTCTATCTTATCTATCTATCTCTGATTTTTTATTGAATAGTAGGAGACATTATTGGTGTCGGTCAATTTATTTGTTAAATATCACGGAAAAATAATGACAAACACATAATAATAATAATAATAATAATAATAATAATAATAATAATAATAATAATAATAATAATAATAATAATAATATTAATAATAATAATAATAATAATAATAATAATAATATCAACAAGGCAAAGAGCCAGAATTTCTTCTTATCATTATCAGAAAAAATGTAAGAAATTTTGAGAGAGAGAGAGAGAGAGAGAGAGAGAGAGAGAGAGAGAGAGAGAGAGAGAGAGAGAGAGAGAGAGAGAGAGAGGCCACCCCCTTCCTGTGGTTGACTTTTTAGAAAATGTATAGATCAACTTAACACATTCTTGTAATGAAGTGACCAGGACAGGGATGCCTACCAAATCAAGCATGGCCACAGAAAGTGAGTGATCTATATTGAAAGTGATCTATAAACAGTTAACACATGATACACACACCTTCAACAGAAGGAAGTGTAAGTGACGTCTCCCCATATAAGATATTAGGGTAATTCTCCATAACGTTATTATTATTATTATTATTATTATTATTATTATTATTATTATTATTATTATTATTATTATTATTATTATTCAGAAGATGATCCCAGTTCATATGGAACAAACTCACTGGAACCATTGACTTGAAATTGAAGCTTCCAAAAGAATATTAAGGTGTTCATTTGAAAGAAGTAATATTTATTATTATATTATTATTATTAAAAAATACTCATAGTAGCATGAATCTTAAAATGGAGAAGCAAATCTACAGTTATGAATATGTACATATATTTAAAGATAGATCAATATAGACAGCTTTCGGGAACAAGTTCCCGAAAGCTATCTATATTGATTTATCTTTAAATATATGTACATATACATAACTGTGGATTTGCTTCTCCATTATTATTATTATTATTATTATTATTATTATTATTATTATTATTATTATTATTATTATTATTATTATTCAGAAGATGAAGAACCCTATCCATATGGAACAGCCCACTAAAGAGGTGACTGAATTGAAACTGAAGCTTCCAAAGAATATGAAGGTGTTCATTTGAAAGAAGTAATATTTCATATTTATCGATATCTTATAATTACTCCTTCCTCTTGGTAGTATACAATCATGTGCTTTGTTTTTTAAATGTATTCAACCTGGGGCAATAATGATTTAGGAAAATGTCATTAAAACTGCTGTTTGGTTACGTTCTATAAAAAAATGAAAATTTGATTATATTTGACTACAAAGGCGATGCTAGAATGATCTAAAAGTTTCAAAAATTTTACAGCTCCTGGAAGGACGAGAGAGAAAAATCATTCGCGCATGCGCCCAACGCTGCTATGGCTCAGAAAAATGTAAATTTCAGTCTCCGGAAACAAAATCTGATTAAAAACAAGGTGAAGAGTTTACAGACGAATTCAGTGAACAACTTTATGCTCATGAAAATATGGACTACATCGCGGAGGAGCAATATGGAGTCGACGTTCCAGCCTTAGGAGATGTATAAAGCACAAATATTTCTAATACTATCACATTTGGAACTAAGTTCTGCACTCGAGACAAGGAATCAGGAAGAGAGGATGACCCTGGAATAGAAGACTTAGATACACACGGCAAGGAATCAAGAGGAGAGGAGGTCCCTGGAATAGAGACTTTCGAGAACTGTCATGAAAGAAAGCATAGAGAGAGGAGATTTGTATTGCCAGAATTACCATTTGGATCAACAGATCGGTGAAGTCTCATAGGAATCAAGAGGAATTTTCGCCGTCATCGAATCCTTCCTTCAGTCAGTCCTGGAGGCACGAGAGAAACACCATGTATATCAGGAAAGGAAAGCAGAGGAGAGGTTGAATCGATGCTGAAATGGCTTAAAAACTTCAGAGTCTTCCTTGAAAGTGCTTCAGAAACCTTCGGTCTCAGCTCCTGGAAGGGCGAGGGAGAAGAGGAGCCACTCCCCAATGCCCCCAGCGCTATAGCACAGTGGAACTCCAACTTCAGTCTCCAGAAGCAAGCTCCGAAATCCTTCGAGACGCCCTGAAGCATTTGGAGATTTGATGTCATACTCAAAAAGTAGGGCTAAAGAGTGCCTGAACCACAAGGCAAAGGGGCACCAAGGCACCCCAAGAATGCCTTCCCTTGAAGGCAGCCTTGACTGGGGAAGTTCCTCCTCAGAGGCAGCTTCCCTGGAGGTAGGCCGGTTTCCTGCCAGGCTGGGGAAGCGGGCCTGAGGAGGGCCTGAACCACAAGGCTGAGGGGCCCCAAGGCGCCCTAAGGATGCCTTCCCTTGAAGGCACCCTTGACTGGGGAAGATCCTCCTCAGAGGCTGCTTCCCTGGAGGTAGGCAGGTTTCCTGCCAGGCTGGGGAAGCGGGCCTGAAGGGGGCCTAACCCACAAGGCTGAGGGGCTCCAAGGCGCCCTAAGGTGTCTTCCCTTGAAGGCAGCCTTGACTGGGAAAGATCCTCCTCAGAGGCTGCTTCCCTGGAGGTAGGCAGGCTTCCTGCCAGTCTGGGGAAGCGGGCCTGAGGGGGCCTGAACCACAAGGGTGAGGGGCCCCCAAGGCACCCTAAGGATGCCTTCCCTTGAAGGCAGCCTTGACTGGGGAAGATCCTCCTCAGAGGCTACTTCCCTGGAGGTAGGCACGCTTCCTGCCAGGCTGGGGAAGCGGGCCTGAGGAGGGCCTAAGCGACAAGAGTGAGGGGCCCTTGACTGGGGAAGATCTTCATCAGAGGCTACTTCTCCGGAGGTAGGCAGGTTTCCTGCCAGGATGGGGAAGCGGGCCTGAAGGGGGCCTGACCCACAAGAGTGAGGGGCCCCAAGGCGCGCTAAGGTGTCTTCCCTTGAAGGCACCCTTGACTGGGGAAGATTCTCCTCAGAGGCTGCTTCCCTGGAGGTAGGCAGGTTTCCTGCCAGTCTGGGGAAGCGGGCCTGAGGAGGGCCTGAACCACAAGGCTGAGGGGCCCCAAGGCGCCCTAAGGATGCCTTCCCTTGAAGGCACCCTTGACTGGTGAAGATCCTACTCAGAGGCTGCTTCCCTGGAGGTAGGCAGGTTTCCTGCCAGGCTGGGGAAGCGGGCCTAAAGGGGACCTGACCCACAAGGCTGAGGAGCCCCAAGGCACCATAAGGATGCCTTCCCTTGAAGGCACCCTTGACTGAGGAAGATCCTCCTCAGAGGCTGCTTCCCTGGAGGTAGGCAGGTTTCCTGCGAGTCTGGGGAAGCGGGCCTGAAGGAGGCCTGACCCACAAGGGTGAGGGGCCTCAAGGCGCACTAAGGTGTCTTCCCTTGAAGGCACCCTATAGTGGGGAAGATACTCCTCAGAGGCCGCTTCCCTGGACGTAGGCAGGTTTCCTGCCAGGCTGGGGAAGCGGGCCTGAGGAGGGCCTTAACCACAAGGCTGAGGTGCCCCAAGGTGCCCTAAGGATGCCTTCCATTGAAGGCACCCTTGACTGGGGAAGATCCTACTCAGAGGCTGCTTCCCTGGAGGTAGGCAATTTTCCTGCCAGGCTGGGGAAGCGGGCCTGAAGCAGGCCTGACCCACAAGGCTGAGGAGCCCCAAGGCACCATAAGGATGCCTTCCCTTGAAGGCACCCTTGACTGAGGAAGATATTCCTCAAAGGCTGCTTCCCTGGAGGTAGGCGCGCTTCCTGCGAGTCTGGGGAAGCGGGCCTGAAGAGGACCTAAGCCACAAGGGCGAAGGCCCCCAAGGCGCCCTAAGGGTGCCTTCCCTTGAAGGCACCCTTGACTGGGGAAGATCCTTCTCATAGGTTGCCTCCCTATTGGTAGGCAGGCTCCCTGCTAGGCTGGAGAAGCGGGCCTGAGGAGGGCCTGAACCACAAGGCTAAGGAACCCCAAGCCGCCCTAAGGTTGCCTTCCCTTGAGGGCACCCTTGACTGGGGAAGATACTCCTCAGAGGCTGCTTCCCTGGAGGCAGGCAGGCTTCCTCCCAGGCTGGGGAAGCAGGCTTGAAGAGGGCCTGAACCACAAGGGTGAGGGGCCCCAAGGCGCCCTAAGGGTGCCTTCCCTTGAAGGCAGGCTTGACTAGGGAAAATCCTCCTCAGAGGCTGCTTCCCTGAAGGTAGGCACGCTTCCTGCCAGGCTAGGGAAGCAGGCCTGAGGAGGGTCTAAACCAAGAAGGTGAGGGGCCCCAAGGCACCCTAGAGATGCCTTCCCTTGAAGGCAGCGACTGGGTAAGATCCTCCTCAAAGGCTGCTTCCCTGGAGGTAAGGTCTCCTGCCAGACTGGGGAAGCGGGCCTGAGGAGGGCCTGAACCACAAGGCTGAGGGGCCCCAAGGCGCCCTAAGGATGCCTTCCCTTGAAGGCAGCCTTGACTGGGGAAGATCCTCCTCAGAGGCTACTTCCCTGGAGGTAGGCAATTTTCCTGCCAGGCTGGGGAAACGGGCCTGAGGAGGGCCTGAACCATAAGGGTGAGAGGCCCCGAGGCGCCCTAACGGTGCCTTCCCTTGAAGGCAGCCTTGACTGGGGAAGTTCCTCCTCAGAGGCTACTTCCCTGGAGGTAGGGAATTTTCCTGCCAGGCTGCAGAAGTGGGCCTGAGGAGGATCTGAACCACAAGGGTGGGGGGCCCCAAGGCACCCTAAGGATGCCTTATCTTGAAGGCAGCCTTGACTGGGGAAGATCCTCCTCACAGGATACTTCCCTGGAGGTAGGCACGCTTCCTGCCAGTCTGGGGATGCGGGCCTGAGGACGGCTTGAACCACAAGGGTGAGGGGTCCCAAGTTGCCCTAAGTATGTCTTCCCTTGAAGGCAGCCTTGACTGGGAAGATCCTCCTCAGAGGCTGCTTCCCTGCAGGTAGGCAGGCTTCCTGCCAGGCTGGGGAAGCGGGCCTGAGGAGGATCTGAACCACTAGGGTCAGGGGCCCCAAGGCACCCTAAGGATGCCTTCCCTTGAAGGCACCCTTGACTGGGGAAGATCCTCCTCAGAGGTTGCTTCCCTCGAGGTAGGCAATTTTCCTGCCAGTCTGGGGAAACGGGCCTGAGGAGGGCCTGAACCACAAGGGTGAAGGGCCCCAAGACACCCTAAGGGTGCCTTCCCTTGAAGGCACCATTGACTGGGGAAGATCCTCCTCAGAGGCTGCTTCCCTGGAGTTGGCAATGTTCCTACCAGGCTGGGGAAGCAGGCCTGAGGAGGATCAGAACCGCAAGGGTGAGGGGCCCCAAGTTGCCCTAAGGATGCCTTATCTTGAAGGCAGCCTTGACTGGGAAGATCCTCCTCAGAGGCTACTTCCCTGGAGGCAGGCACACTTCCTGCCAGGCTGGGGAGGCAGTCCTGAGTTGGGCCTGAACCACAAGGGTGAGGGGTCCCAAGTTGCCCTAAGTATTTCTTCTCTTGAAGGAAGCCTTGACTGGTGAAGTTCCTCTTCAGAGGCTGCTTCCCTGGAGGTAGGCAATTTTCCTGCCAGGCTGGGGAAGCAGGCCTGAGGAGGGCCTGAACCACAAGGCTGAGGTGCCCCAAGGCGCCCTAAGGGTGCCTTCCCTTGAAGGCACCCTTGACTGGGGAAGATCCTCCTCAGAGGCTGCTTCCCTGGAGGTAGGCAGGTTTCCTGCCAGGCTGGGAAAGTGGGCTTGAAGAGGGCCTGAATCACAATGGTGAGGGCCCCAAGGTGCCCTAAGGATGCCTTCCCTTGAAGGCAGCCTTGACTGGGGAAGATCCTCCTCAGAGGCTGCTTCCCTGGAGATAGGCAGTCTTCCTGCCAGGCTGGGGAAGCGGGCCTGAGGAGGGCCTGAACCACAAGGGTTAGGGCACCAAGGCGCCCTAAGGATGCCTTCCCTTGAAGGCAGCCTTGACTGGGGAAGGTCCTCCTCAGAGGCTGCTTCCCTGGAGATGTGCAGGTTTCCTGCCAGGCTGGGGAAGCGGGCCTGAGGTTGGCCTGAACCACAAAGCTGAGGGGCGCACCCTAAGGATGCCTTCCCTTGAAGGCACACTTGACTGGGGAAGATCCTCCTCAGGGCCTGCTTCTTCTTCTTCTTCTGACATCACCTCCAGACCTTCATAGATCTTCTTCTTCTCCTTCAGACATGACCTCCAGACATTCATAGGTCTTCTTCTTCTTCAGACATAACCTCCAGACCTTCATAGGTCTTCTTCTTCTTCTTCTTCAGACATGACCTCGAGACCTTCATAGGTCTTCTTCTTCTTCAGACATGACCTCGAGACCTTCATAGGTCTTCTTCTTCTTCTTCTTCAGACGTGACCTCCAGACCTTCATAGGTCTTCTTCTTCTTCTTCCTCTTCTTCTTCTTCTTCAGACATGACCTCCAGACCTTCTTCATAGGTCTTCTTCTTCTTCTTCTGCAGACATGACCTGCAGACCCTCATAGGTCTTCTTCTTCTTCTTCTGCAGACATGACCTCCAGACCCTCATAGGTCTTCTTCTTCTTCTTCTGCAGACATGACCCCCAGACCTTTATAGGTCTTCTTCTTCTTCAGAAATGACCTCTAGACTTTCATAGGTCTTTTTCTTCTTCTTCTTCAGACATGACCTCTAGACCTTCATAGGTCTTCTTCTTCTTCAGACATGACCTAGGCCTTTATACATAGCCCAAGCCCATACACTGATCATCACACTCTTTCTTAAACCTAGGCCAAGCTTTTAGGCTTTTGGGCCTAAGCTATTAGTTAGATCATAGTGAGCTTTTAGCGAGAATTCACTTCGCATGATCAAACAATCGTTTAGTGGGATGGGCCAGATAAAGCTTGTGTAGGCCTCCTCTTGTGATTTAGCCTCCTGAGGTTATAATATTATAATAGCCTCCTCCGCAAATTAGCTCTCACCTGGAGTCGCGCATTCATGAAAAGTCACCAGGCTGATGTTTGTGTTGAGGCCTCTCAGGATTCATTGCATAAACCTATTTTAAGAAGGCTGGGCTGAGTCTGAATGAAACATCAGGACTTCATTGCACAAACAGCTTTGCGATGTCTTGGGTTTTATTAAAGTGACCTGTCTACTTCCGGTGTGTCAGTTCATATACGTTGCTGAATCGCTCGGGACGGTGGGGGTGGGGGTGGGGGGTAGTGTTAGGTGAGTGTTCGTGTGTTGGCCTCTTCCTTTATCAAATCCTCCTGAGTTTTGGTTGTTTATCATTGACTGAAAGATGTCGCTAGGCAAATTACCAAAGGTATTTTCCCCATGAATAGAAATTTGATCATGTAAAGATTATTTTTAATAGGTAGTTTTAGCGAGAGATTAAAAATAGATCAACATAGGTCTATAAGGAGTTGCCGCGATTTATCGACCAGAGAATCTCTCTCTCTCTCTCTCTCTCTCTCTCTCTCTCTCTCTCTCTCTCTCTCTCTCTCTTTCTGTCTTCCCTCGTCTATCCCATCTATATCAGACGTTATAGATGGTTACAGTCCTGGACGTGATCTTAATTTTGTGTCCATAATAATATCATTATTGTCTCATACGTCGATGTACATTGAGATGTCTCGTATGCATACGCCTTTAGGCCTATGTTTCAGATTGGCTTCCCTAGTGGTATGTAATGGTTTTCTGGAGCCCCTAACCCCCCTAACACCGATACCAAATCTGACATTACTCCTAACCCCCACCCCATTGCTTCCAGAGAGAGAGAGAGAGAGAGAGAGAGAGAGAGAGAGAGAGAGAGAGAGAGAGAGAGATAGAGATTACAAGTAGTTCAGTTGTCTGATACCTACAGATGCTTGACTTTACTTTATTTTTCCGAATTATCCCTTTCCCCTCGTTTATCAGAATTCCCTTCGCCCTTTTCTCGATTTCCGATGCTTCATCTCTCTCTCTCTCTCTCTCTCTTACTGGTTGAAACAAGAAAAGTAAAGAACAAAGATTAACGGACAGCGGGTATCACCCCAGGGGCTGACAGGGAGAGCGGGAGACGGTTGACAGAGATCGCATATTTTCAACGCTGTCTAAGATTCTGACGTTCACTTGAAAGCTTTTTCTATTATCATAAGGTTCCATTGATCCAGAGACTGTGTAGCTTTGAAATAGATTTATTCATTACATATCAAAAACGCAAAAAAAATCGTTAAGAGGTTGCTGTGACTGAGTACGGCGCTCTCGACCTTATGGCCTTCGAGAATACAGGCGGAATTCCCTTTTCGGTGTTCAGAGTGGATATGTCTCCATCTGTCTGTCTGTCTGTCTGTCTGTCTGTCTGTCTCTCTCTCTCTCTATTAACCCCTAGTTCCGCCCGTGCGTTATCGCTTCTCTTGAAACAAAGTATTAAGACACCCACTCTCTTTTCAGTTTTCTGTAAATGAAAACTATTATGGTGCCGACTTTGTCTGTCCGTCCCCACCTTTTCTGTCTGCACTGTTTTCTGTCAGCACTTTTTTCTGTCTGCACTTTTTTCTGTCCACACTTTTTTCTGTCCGCACTTTTTTCTGTCCACGCTTTTCTGTCTGCACTTTTCTGTCTGCACTTTTCTGCCCACACTTTCTGTCTGCACTTTTTTTTCTGCTCACACTTTTTTCCATCCATACTTTCTGTCCACACTTTTTCTGTCTGCAGTTTTCTGTCAACACTTTTTTTCCGCAATTTTTCTGTCCACACGTTTTTCTGTCCACACTTTTTTCTGTCTGCACTTTTTCTATCGAAACATTTTTCTGTCTGCACTTTTTCTGTCGATACTTTTTTCTGTCTACACTTCTTTCTGTCTGCATTTTTTCTGTTTGCGCTTTTTCCTGTCCGCACTTTTTTCTGTTCTCACTTTTCTGTCTGCACTTTTTTTGTCCGCACCTTTTATGTCCACACTGTTTTCTGTCGCCACTTTTTCTTTCGGCACTTTTTTCTGTCTGTACTTTTCTGTCCACACTTTTTTCTGTCCGCACTTTCTATCCACACTTTTTCTGTCCGCGCTTTTTTCTGTCCACACTTTTTTCTGTCCCCACTTTTTTCTGTCTGCACTTTTCTGTTCACATTTTTTTCTGTCTGCACTTTTCTGTCCACACTTTTTTCTGTCCATACTTTTCTGTCTGCACTTTTTCTGTGTGCAGTTTTTTGTCAGCACTTTTTTCTGTCTGCAGTTTTTTGTCAGCACTTTTTTCTGTCCACACTTTTTCCTGTCCACACTTTTTCTGACCACACTTTTTCTGTTTCCACGTTTCTTGTCCACACTTTTTTTTGTCTGCGCTTTTTTCTGTCTGCACTTTTCTGTCCACACTTTTCCTGTCACATTTTTCTGTCACACTTTTTTCTGTCCGCACTTTTCCTCTCTGCACTTTTTCTGTCCGCACTTTTTCTGTCCACACTTTTTTCTGTTTGCACTTTTTTTGTTTGCACTTTTTCTGTCCGCACTTTTTTCTGTCTGCACTTACTACTGAGGAGGCTAGAGGGCTGCAAACTGGTATGGTGATCATCCACCCTCCAGTCACCAAACATACCAAATTACAGCCCCGCCTCCCCATCCCCCGCCTCGTGGGTGGAACTTCGCAGGAAAAATTTGGGTCAGAACATTCACTGACTGAATATCTATTACTCTCCTCGCAGGTAGTCCAGCTGACGCTCTTTCTACCTTACCAACTTTTTTCTTTTTGTTTTTTAGTGTTCATGAACGCCTCGTATAAGTTCAGTAATTTCAAGAACTATGTGAAAGTGTCTGCCTTGTTCACTGGAAGCGAATTATTCATTTTTATACATTCTTCAGAGCTAAAATGGTAATATATGAATGGCTATGTATTTATCTTTAAAGCGACTGGCCCTCATGAAATCGCTGAATATGATGCTCTGAGAATTTGGAATTATTATTATTCACGTTTCCATTCAATATTTTACCTCATTTCAGCGGCATTCCGATGAAGGCCTGGGAGGAGATTGGCAACAGGCGTTCCAGAAGATTCAGAGTCTCTCTGGAGTGAGTGAGCTTCGCATGGTATCTGGAAGCCCCTGTCTGTGCAATCTTGGAAACAGAAAAGTCTTCCTTATGGCCATTGTGTGAAAAGATGCACAAACTCTCTCTGTCTTGATTCAAGCATAAAGCGTCAATTGGCATTTTGATTTTATTACCGTGGCTGCTGGGGAGGCTGTGACGCATACAGATCATTTGAAATCTGTTGACTGAACTTTGCGAATGTTTGAATTTCATACATTTCTTTCTAGTATGATTTTTGTCTAAAATAACCTTCTATTCATCAAGAATAGAGAAGCCTTTCGCTTATTCCTGTTTGCCTAAAAATCAAACCAGGTACAACACTCGTGCGGAACTAAGGTTCAGGTTGTATCATACAATGATATTGACCTACATGTTAACTTCTCCGACCTCTGCAATATTAATCCAACGTTAAGTTCCAGTGGAAAATTGGGCTGGTATTTGGCTGTATATCTTACATCGTAAGGATCTTCTCCTGTGCATAAACAAATACTAGTATCAAAGGTTTAAAGGTCACCAGAGAGCTTCAGAAGCAGCAAGGGACAGGCCATTGCACCTGTGGACAACGTCGTAGAGCAGTGGGTTCCAAATTGTGCCGTGTGACTGATTGAGGGTGCTGCAATATTTGGGGGAAATTCAATGACTACTTCGGTATCCATACGCCCGTCACCGCACATTATTATACATAAATCTGGTTTGTTTTGGCTGTGGCTGAGAGAAGCAGCTGTCTCGACGAAGAATCTCGATTGGATTTCAATAGCTTTGAACTTGGCTTAGGAGGTTAGTTAACGATATTTCACGGCTAATGAACGAGGCGAATTATTATTATTATTATTATTATTATTATTATTATTATTATTATTATTATTATTATTATTATTATTATTATTTAAAATATAAACCCTTTTTTACATGGAACAAGCCCACCACAGGGGCCGTTGGATTGAAATTCAGGGTTCCAAAGGACTGTGGCGTTCATTGAAAATAAGTACCAGAAAGCAATGGGATACGTAGAAAGAAGAGATCAGTTATTAGGAAAGAAAGTCAAGATAAATATAAATTAATAGGTAAGCAGATGAAAATATAGATAAATTACTGAAACAGAAGGTGAATGATCTGAGGGTAGTAACGCATTTCCCTAGGACAATTCATCTGGTGTCGTCATGGCTTATTTATATTTTCATCGATACGTTTGCTGATTCCTCACTCAGAGTCAAATTTGGAGAGAGCGAGGTGTCCTCGGCCTTTCTGGGTGTGGACAGGTGAAGGAGTATGCTAATTTGGCTGAGAAGGCCTCTTGTCTGCTTTTTCCTTTCTCTGCATCGTGTTTGTGCGAACAGGCATTGATTTAACCTGTAGGCTGGGACGCCTCGTGCCAGAAAACGTTAGGAATAACTAACTGTCCCAGAGACTGCAGGTGACAGGGATGGAAGTCGTGACACGCTTTAGGAGTCTTCTGTTCTGTAGGCATACGGGTCACTACGAGGCCCAGTAGCTACGTGGGTCTGTTAATTTCCTTCCCATTCACTACACTGTGGCTTCAGGCCTTGGTGTGGATCGTCCGAAACTCCAGCCATTTTTTTTTTTCCTTTTCCTTTTCATGTCGAGAGGTTCCTTTGCAGAAGCTTCTGAGATCTGAACCTCTCCATTTACCACTCCCTGAACCAGTTCACATATACAGGGTTTTTTCTCCCACAACTCTAACTGGCATTTTGTGCAGCTACAGTACAAGCCACTGAACAAGAAATAATAGTGAAGATTATGTGGGTCCAGCATGAGTACTGGTTAGAAGGAGGGGGATGAAGAGAACTCTTTCAGAAATTAGTTTGAGCAATTCCTCGTCCTCTGAAGGAAGCAAATCACATGTTATCAAACACTGGAATTCTTCCATTCCAAGAAAATCATGACATATCGTATGGCTGTCGACAGACCTATTAAAAAGGATTAATTTAACTAATAGGTACGCATGTAGATTCCTAAATATCTGTATAATTATAGATTTAAAATGTTAATTGCTATTTGGTCGCCCTATCGATACGATAATCTAATGACAAAATTGAATTATATATTTAATTATATATATATATATATATATATATATATATATATATATATATATATATATATATATATATATATATATATATATATATATATATATATATATATATATATATATATATATGTAGGTATGTATGTATGTATATATATATTTTTTGCATATTTTGATACAGTTTTATAGTAGTTAGAGATAATAGATGTTTTCAGTAACATACCTGTCCATTCAACAATAAATTACTGAGTATGTGATTGACATGAATTCCTGAATGCGATGTTTAAATTAATCAGCCATTTTATGCTATGCAACGATGATGATTCTGTTGACAACTGATTATTACTCCTATAATAATTAGCGTGGCGGGATAATCTAGCATGCATGCCATGCAACTGCTCCGTCTTCTGCAGGTATGAGTAAATTCGCCAGTTGCTGCAGACCTACTTAGACACTGCTGTGCTTCCTTCTCCTCCTACACGCTTTTGCTAACGTCCTGAAAATGACGCTGATTCTGAATTTCAAATAAGCATAAGGAAAAGACAGGTATCTTTTTTATTTATTTTTAGTCAAATATAAATATAGTTCTTGTTAAACGCCAGATCTGAGTATTCGCACAGAGTTCTCTTTAAAATATTATCTAATATTCCGTAACAAGACAATATTTGTCATTTGGTATTTTCCCAACATAAAGTTAAACCGAGAGAGAGAGAGAGAGAGAGAGAGAGAGAGAGAGAGAGAGAGAGAGAGAGAGAGAGAGAGAGAGAGAGAGAGAGAGATCATGAACTTTTATGATTATATTTGTTACAAAGTCAAACCCATCAAGTATGACGTGATATCCTAAGGATTATTTCATTGCTAGAGGTGTTTAATGAAATCAGTATCCCTGAGTATCATCACTAATGTGTGCAGAATAGAAGTGAATGAAGAGGGAATTGTGCTTATTACAAATCATACCTGTCCAGGAAGAAGTGACTCGTAGATTCCAGTATATACGAATGATCAAGGTTCTCTACCTTTGGGAACTTTAGGTTAATAGTCCTCCTCCTCCTCCTCCTCCTCCTCCTCCTCTCATTGAATGGAACTGCATTCCTCGGTTCCCTGTGATGAATTTCCATAGAAATATGCCCGTCTGAACACTGATCAGATTTGAATGAGATACTCTCCTTGTAGTGAGTCCTACACCTCCCGCCTCCTCTTCCCTCCTCTTTCAATGCCTCCCTCACCCCTCCACTCTTTGGCAGAAATTGTGAGATATTCCTTGATGGGAAGGCCTCATAGGTGGGGGGTTTGGTGGGGGGGGGGGCGACCAAGCGGTAGCCTGAAGCTACGATATGTCGGTCAGAAACCTCTCCGTTATTGCAGAGGAACAACTGGCTCTCCTTTGAAATACGAAACGATGGTTTCTAGAGCGTCTAGATGGTGGTTATAGAGACGAATACTGAAAGGATTCCCGGCAATAAAGCCACTGTGAAAAAGACGCCCATTTGAAGCGACATGAATACTTACAGGAAACGTGAAACATTTCTAGTCATTGTGAGTTTGTACATCATGACAGCAACAGAATGGATCTCTGTGGACTCCTGTTGGCGAAAGACGCCTTTCAGTCAGCATCGTGAACTGAATCCAAGTCATGATCGGTCAGTCATTTCATGACATTGCAAGACATGCACGTCGATCATAACTTACGTCATGTCATGGCACTGAAAGTTCAAATAATTTTGACGAAACTGTGAGATATAAAAAAAATTAAATCGTCAAATTCTTTGAAGTATCTGACGAAAATGTTTCTGTCTATTGCCGCCTTGTCTGGAGTTCTTGAATCAAATATCAATAATAAGGCTTCGTCAACTGAAAACGGTCACAATGTGAAGTTGATGCGAATTGTCAGTGAAAACGGAGTTCAGTGGATGACTTCCTTTTGTGTTTAGTCACATCTTACCTTTCCTCTACCCTGGACCATTAATGGAGTTTGATTTTTAGTTTTCTGTAAAAGAAAACCATTAGAGAGATGAATGTCTGTCTGTCCGTCCGCACTTTTCCTGTCCGCCGTCAGATCTTAAACTAGAGGGCTGCAAATTGGTATGTTGATCATCCACCCTCCAATCATCAAACATACCAAATTGCAGCCGCTCTACCCTCCTTTGTAGTTTTTATTCTGTTCAAGGTTAAGGTTAGCCATGGATCTTGCGTCTGGCAGAGCTTTCCGGAGGCGTCGCCAAAGCACCTTCACTTGACTGCATCTGGAGAGCAACTGAGCGCTGCCTGGTCGTAGCTGAGAGTTTCATATAGCATTATACGCTCTACAGAAAACTCGATTGCGCCGAAGAAACTTCGGAGCATTTTTTACCTGTTCTTCTTCGACATTTTTTCCTCTGACGACTTGACTTCTCGTTCTCTCCTGGACTCTTCTTGTTCTTCTTCAGTGAAGGAGCTCCTTCTTCTTCTTCTTCTTCTTCTTCCTCTTCTTCTTCTTCTTCTTCTTCTTCTTCTTCTTCTTCTTCTTCTTCTTCTTCTTCTTCTTCTTCCAGCATACTGCAGATTCCACTGCAAGATGCTGGAGTTGACTCGCTGCGTCTTTTTGTTGGTCTTGGGACGAAATTGCTCTCAACTCAGTGCAATCTTTGTATGGATACTGGCATCACAGTGAGTATGGTCGTCGACAGAGCTCAAGGATAAAAGTCCCACACCAATTTTTGTATCAATATTCCAAGCAACTCCAAGAAAGTCACCTGCACCAACTTTCCCAGAGACAAAAGCAACAAGCTCAGCAACACAAGCAACGATATCACAGGAAATTGGAGAGGAACAACCATAGTCACTATAAGTTCGCCCAAAAGGTTAAGCAAGATGTCATACTAACACCGATGCCTGGACTTAGAAAGGAAAAACAAATTGAAGAAAATATTTTAAAGAATTACTGGACTATAAGAAACCCCCCAAAATTAAATGGCCTCCTACTGGGACCAATAATGACCAGCTGATTAATTATGCACGCAACACGAACATTGCAAAATGCAAAAATCTGACTGGAGAGTCAGTATTTCCTCCTTGATGCTGATTTGCAATGGCAGGAAATATGTCTGTGCAATAGATGCGCAGGAAGGCCTTCATTACAGACAGAAGGAAACAAAGATACGTCTGCGCAAGGTTATGGCAGAATCTTCTGAGGAATGCATATGGAAACAGTTTTACCTCATCAGGAAAGGCATTTCGTTGTCCCCATTTTAAGAGAAGCTCGATAGTGTGTGTGTGAGAGAGAGAGAGAGAGAGAGAGAGAGAGAGAGAGAGAGAGAGAGAGAGAGAGAGAGAGAGAGAGAGAGAGAGAGAGCGTGAAGGTAGGGAGAGAGGGAATGAGGGAGGGAGGGAGAGAGGGAGTGAGAGAGGGGTGTCGTAGAGAGCCAGAAGATTTTGGGATAGTGTCCAGTAGAAACAGAACCATTCGTGAAAGCTAATTGGCCTTCTCGATGCTTCAGTAGCGCTCTGGCGCTTTTATCTGCATCGTGGGTTTGACAGACAGCTCTTGAGGAGGACTGCAGGTGGAATGACAGAGCCTGAGATGCTGGAAAAGTGGTGACGGCTCTCGCCCTGGTCTAGAGACCCTTGCTTTCACGAAGAGGACGGACTGACGACTCTTCATTCCACTGGCCTGCGATCACTGAGGAGGCCTCGACGCTGAGGTTGCAATGGCTGACTCCAGCCAGCATCTTTCGTCCTCTCAATGCAACAGCCTTGGGGACTGTTTCGTTGGTCTCTGTGATGTCAGCTGGTCCGCTGGTATGGTCGCTAGCGTCGTGACATGCAGCTCAGGTGTCGCGAGTTCGCGCCTCACCCAGGGCGATGAAAGAATCACTGGCTCTGTATCATGATCTGTTGCTGCCGCAGTGTGAGGTCTGCAGTGGGAGGCTGAGACCAACATTCTTTGGAAGCTTGAATTTCAAGTCCATGGCTTTTTGGTGTGCTTGTTCCATGTGAACAGGCTTCATCTGCTGAAATGATGATGATAATAGTTTTAATATTCCATTCATTTCGAAGTTACAGAATGTTCCCCATGAGTGATATCAGGGCAATAAAATGTGCACTCAACATTAAAAGCAGCCAGTCACAGGATGCACTACCGTTGTGGGGTCAGACATGAAATTGTATTGCTTTTCTTTTCGCTAAGGTTAACCCCCGACCTATGCTGCAGGCCTCCTACGTGGGCTGCAAGTTCATGCACAGTAATGATGCGTTAAACACCGCTGTCTACTTACATGCTGTCAACTGGAGCCATGGGCCTCCCTCTCAAACTACCCCCATTCAGTCACTGTCTGCAGCCTGTTTTGACTGGCAAAAATCGGTCGTCGTACACAAACACTCCTTCCATGATCCTTGGCGAAGAGAACACGTCAATGAAAGTGTAGACTTAGGCACGATCACACCACCGCAGTGCCTCAGACACTCAGTTGTGCCTTGACACCTCTCCCTTTGGACACTTGGCCACCACGTCTGCTCCTACGTGTGAGAATATGGAAATGCAACAGAGAAGAAAACAGTGAATCCCTCTGCTCACCAGAAACACCGACGACAGCAGTTCGTTGAGTTCCTTTGTTTGGGCAATAATTTTAAAATCTTCATATTTGATGGTACTTTTACATCTGATAATGTGGTTCCTTATATAAGAAGTTTCCGGGTTAGATAGCTTACAACCAGTTCTGATTTTGGAAACGTTAAATATCAAATTAGGAGTTCCGACTCTAAACAACCATTCCTCTGCTGTCCCGTTGTTTTTAGCCTAAATTTTCTGTCAGTCTTTGTACCGCTTGACGTTGTTTACTTTTATAGCCCAGGAGCATTAGGGTTAAACGTGGAAAAAAAATGTAGAAAGCTGAATTTTTGCACAGAGCGTCTTTGAGACCTATCAAGTCAAAATATCCAAAGTCTCCAAAATTTCTCCTTGTGCTTTCCGCGCATTAGCCATAAATCCAAGATGGCCGCCATCGTGCATGACGAAACTACAAATATTTCAATTAACATGGTTTATAGGATTGAAGTACCTCTTTTCATATGTTTTTTTGGATGATAGATCCAAAAATAGCCTTATTATTGTGTTTTGGGCTTATCTGAAGGCTTCAGAAGGAAAATGTTTACCAATGCTGACCAGGGTCATTCAACGAAAAACGTCAACCCTTAGTGTGAATCTCAGAATTGATTCAAAATATATGATTTAAGGGAAAATTTAAGGGTAAACCCAAAATTTTACAAATGTAGATATATTTACTCTCTGTAGAATTTTTTTTCCTTTATCCTGAAGTGATTGGAGTTGGATGTACAATTTACCATAACTTCACATCAATTACCATTCTCAGGACATACTCTACTAGGTTTCTCTTTCTTCCAGAATGTATGCTGTTTGACATAAATAATATGAAAAGATGTACTAGTATTAAGTTGGAATTTATCTATAAGTGGGTTAGTGCTATTTCCTGGATTTTCTACAAGAATATTTGTCCATCAAAGAACGAACAGTATTCCTAGGATTGTATTCTGACTTAGTAAGTATTATCGATTTTTTCCATGCCTTTTGTGGGTGTATACTACATTTTTTTCCTTTTTCCTTTGGTTGATTGGGTTGGATGTACTAATTCATCATGCATTCACAATAATTACCATTCTCAGGACATACTCTACTAGGTTTTTCTTTCTTACAGAATGCATGCTGTTTGACATAGATTATATGAATAGATGTATATGATGGAATTTGTCTATCAGTCGGTTAATGCTATATCCTGGATTTTTTACAAGGATATTTGTCCATCACAGAAAGAACAGTATTCTTAGGATTGTATTCTGACTTAGTAAGTATTATTGATTTTTCCATGCCTGCTACGTGTCTTCACTACAGTTTTTTTTTTTTTTTTCCTTTGGTTGTTGGGGTTGGGTGTATTAACAATCATACATTCACAATAATTACTGTTCTCCAGACATGTCATACTAGGTTTCTCCTTTTTTTCCAGAATGCATGCTGTTTGACATTAAGGTGTTTAGGATTTAAGCTTAAGAGCAGTTGCTATTCAACTTCAGAGACATATTAGGATATTTGATGGTAACAATAATTAAAGATCAAGATGGCATCTCAGGAACAGTGTGATATTTGTGTTTTTTGTGATAAAGCAATTACTTCTGATTTTACCACTATAACTGAAAGAGGAATAACTAGCATTATTCAAATAAGTTCTGATTTAAAGGATGGACTCCATGAAAAATTGACTCATCTGGCCTGCCCAATTCCTGTTCATTTTTCATGTAAAAAGCAATACACTATGCCATCAAGTATAAAGAAAAGGAAAAGAGTGTTAACTGAATCACTACCTGATGATAATTGGAAACTACAGCGTCGCTCTCACGTGTCTCCATTCAATATTAAAGAGGATTGTCTTTACTGTGGCAGGTTTCTAGGTAAAAGCACAAAACTTCCCTCACAAAGGCGGGGTCAATCTCATAATGCTGCAACTAAAGAGTTATTAGCTTCTGTTTCTGCAAAATCACTGGAGCGAGCAGACAGTTGGGGAGAGGCTGTGCATATCAGAATTCAAAATATAGGGGATCTTGTTGCTGCTGAAGCTAAATACCACCATGACCGCCAGGTTAGATTCTACAGTGGAAAGCAACAGCTACCGAACATAAAGTCAAAGGGACGGCCTTCTGGTACAGTTAATACTGAGAAAAATGATGCTTTCCATAAATTGTGTGATCATATTGACAACAATAACCTTCATCAATATTCAATCAGTGATTTGATATCTCTATTAAAGAAATATTCAGATGAAGGGGACTATTATACAGCAAAACATTTGAAGGTACGATTGCAAGAGCATTACAGAGATAACTTAATCATTACAAGTGAATATGGTAAAGAAACTATATACACTTTTCTTAATCATGGGAATGCTATTCTCAGAGACAGATATAAAGCAACAGGTCTCTCAGCAGAGGATATTGTTGATTTTGCAGCAACTCTCATTGACGATCAAATACGATCTTTTGTTTATAATTCAACACAGTATCCAAAATTCTCTGACTTGGAAAATAGCGAAACAATGGTTTCAGGACTTCTAATTAGATTCTTGAGTCGACTAACCAAAAGCAAACGTCGACAGTTAGGAATAGCTCACAGTATTACTGCTGCAGCTCGGCCCAGATCATTTGTATCCCCTATCTTATTAGCAATATCAGTTTATATCAACTCTAAGATGGAATCACGTGAGTTGATTGATTTGCTTAGTTCCCTTGGCTTTGCAGATGATTATCGAGAGGTTCAGAGACTTTATGATGCAGTTGTTCCAACTGATGAGCCAATCTATGAATGGACAGATTCACTTGTTAATTTTGTGTTTGACAATGCCGATGTTGACATCCGCACATTAACAGGGCATGGAACTTGGCATGCTATGGGCGGTATAGTTGGGATCACCCCTTGTGGCACTTACGTTGAACCAGTGATTAACCGCTCCACAAAGTTGAGACCAGCCACTGATATTGGAAAGCATGCAGAGATACCTTTGAAGAAATGGAGAAAACCTTCAGAGCCAGGTATGAAAAACGTTATTATTAGTCCACTGAAACTTATATACCCCAATATCCAAAGTTTGAAATTGGCTACATACCTGGACAATTTGTGGATGGCTAGTTATATTATGTTTGACCCAACTGAGTGCCCTCTGTGGAGTGGATTTAATCAAGCAGTTGTCACTCAAGGGTTATATGACATAAGTCGCATTGAGATTTTACCCTTCCTCAACCATAACCCAAACCATGTAGACACAATCTATTCTGCTCTTTCCTATGCACAATATCTTGCAGAGAAATATCAGCTGGGTATTTGCCCTGTTACTTTTGATCAACCACTTTATATCAAAACAGCAGAAATAGTTCAGTCAACACCTCACCTTAATAAGCTCATCTTAAGATTAGGAGGCTTCCACTTGGTTATGTCTTATATGGGAGCAATTGGTAACATCATGAGTGGTAGTGGACTCCAAGAACAATGGAACACCGTGTATGCAATGAATTCAACCAAACATATGTTAACTGGTCATGCATATGCACGTGCTCTCAGGGCACACATGCTCTCTGCTGCTTCGATAGTTTCCCTTATGCTAGATACTCCAAACTCATTAAATGGAGTTGCCGAAGAAAGCTTACGAGATTTACATGCTATGCTTCTCAATCATGACTGTCCACTAGATACTATTTTGCATAACAAAGCTGTAGAGCAGCTATCACAGAATTTGCAAAATCTAGAGCAAGAATTATCTTCTAGAAGAAAAACTGCTAAGCTCTGGATTGAGTACTTGAAAATGGTACGGACACTATTACTTTTCCTTCGAGCTGAACGAACTGGTGACTGGCAGCTACATCTGCTCTGTATTTCAAAGATGATTCCTGTGCTCCACGCTGGAGGTCACACAGCTTATGCCAAGTGCACTAGGTTATATCTGCAACAAATGCAGGAGTTAAGAACTATGATGAATCCCCAACAGTATATGAAGTACACATCAGGTGGTTACTGGACCATTAGAAGAAGTCATAGGTTTTGGTCAGGTGGCTTCACCGACCAAACAATAGAGCAAGTACTTATGAGAATGCTTAAAACAAGTGGAGGGCTTGCACATGGAAGGGGCATTAACCAAGGAACACAAGCTAAAATAGTTCATGCTCTTCCTCAACTAGTTCCTGTGTGCGAATCATTAGAAGATTTCTGTGGTGTCCACTCTCAGACAACTGACCAGCATAGCGATTTGCGAACTACTGCAACTTTGCGTGATGGAACACATTTCCTTGCCTTCAAAGATTACCTTTTCCAGCATTCACCTTTTTCATACATTGGCCAATATGAAAATAATCTGGTTTGCATTGCCACTGGAGTGGTAGCCCCTGATTCTACTAATGCAGAATGTGCTGTGGAGGTAGGTGAAAAGGTTGCAGCACGTCTCACAGGACTCAATTTCGCTGATGCTAAATTGAAGAGAAATGACAAAGTAATATCTATTGGTGCTGCAACTAATAGCACTAGAGTACGGGGTCATAATGTGGAAATTGATCCTACATCACTTTTCATGCGCGTCACTTGTACAATAAATAAAAACTCTGACATGGAAAACCATTTAGAATATGAGTTTAGCAAAGAACCTCCATCTTTATTTGATAAAGGAATTATGAGAAAAACAGCCAAGAGTGTTCTTGCTCAGCATTTAAAGACCTTAGTAACACCAACTCCAATCAGTGAATTAGATCAAGTGTACTATGTAGTTGATGGGGGCTATCTGCTTCACACTGTAACATGGCCAATGAACTGTTCATATGGTGATGTAATTAAGAATTATGTTAAGTATGTTATTAATACTTATGGAAGGGATTGCATGGTATGTTTTGATGGTTACACTGATGTATCAAAATCTACTAAAGTAGCAGAACAAAATCGGCGAGGAGACCACAATGTTTCTGCAGATGTAATCTTTGAAAATAAAACACCTGTGGTTAACTCTCAACAATCAATTTTGGCAAATCGTAATAATAAGGCACGCATAATAAATAAGATGATGGAAGGTTTGGAAGTTGAAGGTATCAGGTGTTATCAGAGTGTAGCTGATGCTGATTATTTGATTGCAAGCACTGCAATTCTAACGGCAGACAGCAGGCAATTTCCAGTTGTTCTTGTGGGTAATGATACTGATTTGCTAGTAATGCTAATCCATGGGTCAAAGACAAAAAATGTCTACATGCAATTTGGTAGCAAGGATTCTGCATATAATGTGCATAGTATTGTTCAAAACTTGAAATCATCTGTCTCTCGTCACATATTGATAGCACATGCCATATCAGGTTGTGATACAGTTTCAGCACTTTATGGTGTAGGGGAAAAAAAGGCAATAGCCGTGTTGGAAAAAGGGGAATGGGAAATATTAGATGTTTTTCAAAGAAGTGATGCCACGCATGATGAGATAGCTAGAGCAGGTGAACAATTTCTTTTAAGATTATATGGAGCCCCTAAAACATGTAATTCTCTTGGTAAGTTAAGGTATATACAGTATATGCAAAAAATTAGTAAAATATCTGGAACTTTTCAACTTAAAAGTCTCCCTCCTACTTCTGCAGCTGCAAAGTTTCACTCATACAGAGCTTACTATGCAGTCCAAGAATGGCTTGGTAAGTCAACAGATATTATGCCAACAGAATGGGGTTGGAAACAGCTAGGTGGGTCACTAAGTCCTGTTCTTACTGACAGGTCTGTTGCCTCAGAATCTGTTTTATTGATTGTTTCTTGTGGGTGCAAAATCAATTGTGGTAAGAGGTGTAAATGCCATAGAGCAAGACTTTATTGTACTCCTATGTGTTCTTCTTGCATTGGCCAAACTTGTACAAATGTCCCTGAACTAGATGGAGTAGATATTGAATAAATTTGCAGTTTTTGTCATAGGAAGGAAATAGTATTTGATGAGTGTAAAACTTTGATTCTGACATTTGAAATATTTTCCTGCACTGACATTAAACAATTTTGGTAATTTTTTTTTTTTCTAAGCAAAGGTTGCTATTGTCATCTGTTTGTTAAATGCTGAAAGGATTTTGCAGCAAAAATTGATATCACTTGGTAACTTTTAAATGTGCCACGATTTGAAGATCTGTTCATTCAACAATGATTTTACTGTCTAAGAGTTTCATGGATTTGCTTTTGTGTATTAATCTTATATCTTTAGTTTTTCACCAGGTTGTTAAATTATCAGAAATGACTATATATCTATTATTATTGAAATCTATAATATGAAGATTAAGACTGTAAATGTATCTGTCACTTTTTTTAGAGAATTTCACAATAAAACGTAAACACGAATCAATACAATTAATAGCCCTTACCTAATTTTTCAAATTTGTATCTCTATATTGGTCTAAAAAGAATAAGTAATGCCAGAAAACGACTTATCAGGCCCAAAATCATACTATTTGGTGTATTATATGCCTATATAATGTTTACATAAATATTCGATACTTTATGCCAGGCATGATGGCAGCCATTTTGAATTTGGCTCTCACGCGGAAAGCACAAGGAGAAATTTTGGAGACTTTGGTGTTTCTAGCTCTACAGACCTCTAACTACCACTGGACAAAAATTCAGCTTTCTACATTTTTTTTCCAGGTTGACCCCAATTTTGACCTAATGCTCCTGGGCTACATAATATTGCCTATAACAAAAGCTTGTCTTAACATATTATATTACAAATTTCAAAGTTGAAGGGCTATCCAATTAGCTGCATGTACCAAATTAGTAAAGTTATGCCTATAACAGTTACGTAAAATAAGGAAAATAATAAAAAAAATAATTAAAATATCCTTCGAAGTTAAAAGAACCCCAGTAGATCAAAATAACCTGAAGTAAATGCCTATAACAGTAAGCTATAATAATAAGGAAAATAGAGGAAAATACCTAAAATATCCTTAAGAAGCCACAAGGTCTCAGGTAGATCATATTACCTAAATATTCTGGTCTTCTGGTCTCTCTATAACCAGAAGAGATTTCATCTGCCTTTCTGGGGAGATATTCTCACATCATCTTTAAGTTTTAACAGGCCTCTGTAGGATTTACATAGTCTCTCTCTCTCTCTCTCTCTCTCTCTCTCTCTCTCTCTCTCTCTCTCTCTCTCTCTCTCTCTCTCTCTCTCTCTCTCTTCTGCATCTCTCCGCAAGGCGTTGCTGCCGCTATCTCTCTCTCTCTCTCTCTCTCTCTCTCTCTCTCTCTCTCTCTCTCTCTCTCTCGTGATGCTTCTGCATCTCTCCTCAAGGCGTTGCTGCCGTTATCTCTCTCTCTCTCTCTCTCTCTCTCTCTCTCTCTCTCTCTCTCTCTCTCTCTCTCTCTCGTTGCACATTCAACAATTTTTTTTTATTCAATCTAAGAACAGTTTCTCAGATTTCGATTTTGTACCAGGACTTTAAGCCTTATGCCTATTAAAAAAAAAAATAAAGTTTTATCTTCTCCAATTCCCCTGTGTTTCATTGTTCTTTTTTGCTGAATATTATTCTTGTCTTCTTATCTACTTAATGGTGTACTGATTTGAAGATCAACGTCAACAGATTTTATATTAATAATCTCTTTTATTATTCAAAGTAAAGAATCCCAATAATTGCACATTTGCTTTTCATCAAATTTCAATATTTTATTCGTAGATATAAAATATATTTTCTTCTTACGAGAAAATTCATATTATTTTTGCGCTTTCCTAAATTCAGTGCTTTTTTTAAATTGTTGGAAAGTCTCTAAATATTTGTTAAAAGTTATGCTAAAATGAGACTCGTAAAACCATTACTGCCTCAATGATAACAAATACCTTAAGGAGAAAATTATTTTTAACTAAACTGCGCTCATATTAAGTGTATATATGAGGTTTTTAATACTTGATAACGCCCAAAAAATCAAATATCCTATGTTCATTAATCTACTTCCATAAAAAAATCTTGATCTTTGAGAAAATAAACCTCTCTCAATGATAATAAATAGATTAAGAAAAAAATATTTTTTCAACTAAACTTTCATATTAATTACAAACATAGATTTTCCATACCAATGATATATATGAGATTCTGATACTTGATAATACCCAAAAAAAGCCTATATCCTCTGTTAATTACTCTACTTCCACAAAAAAAAATTCTTGATCTTTTATAACTTCTTCTCACTGTTACTCCAATTAGAAGAGATTTCCTCCGTTCACCTCGTAGGGTAATCTTATGTCTCCTTTAAAATCCAATAAGCTAATCAGAATCCCACTCTATGCCTCTCCTGTAGTACTTGAGAGTCCCCCTTAACGTCTCAACTTGTTTCTCTCTCTCTCTCTCTCTCTCTCTCTCTCTCTCTCTCTCTCTCTCTCTCTCTCTGTGTGTGTGTGTGTGTGTGTGTGTGTAACACACTACAGTCCTTAAAGTGTAACACACTACAGTCCTTAAAAAACCTTCTAACAGTTTGTAGTCGAATTTCTTATAGTTATTAACTCTCTCTCTCTCTCTCTCTCTCTCTCCTCTCTCTCTCTCTCTCTCTCTCTCTCTCTCTCTCTCTCTCTCTCTATGTAAAAGGCTTCTATCACTTGCATAACCTGCTAACAATTTGTAGTCGAATTTCTTATAGTTATTAACTCTCTCTCTCTCTCTCTCTCTCTCTCTCTCTCTCTCTCTCTCTCTCTCTCTTCTCTCTCTCTATACAAGACTTCAATATTTACATAACCTGCTATCAATTTGTAGGTCGAATTTCTTATAGTTATTAACTCTGTGTGTGCGTGTGTGTGTGTGTGTGTGTGAATATGTAACATACTTCAGTACCTACAAAATCTTCTAACAATTTGTAGTCGAATTTCTTATAGTTATTAATTCTCTCTCTCTCTCTCTCCTCTCTCTCTCTCTCTCTCTCTCTCTCTCTCTCTCTCTCTCTCTCTCTCTCTCTCTCTCTCCAACAGACTTCCATATTTACATAAACTTCTTGCAATTTATAGTCGAATGTCTTATAGGTATTAATTCTCTCTCTCTCTCTCTCTCTCTCTCTCTCTCTCTCTCTCTCTCTCTCTCCTCTCTCTCTCTCTCTCTCTCTCTCAACAGACTTCCATATTTACATAAACTTCTTGCAATTTATAGTCGAATGTCTTATAGGTATTAATTCTCTCTCTCTCTCTCTCTCTCTCTCTCTCTCTCTCTCTCCTCTCTCTCCTCTCTCCTCTCTCTCTCCAACAGACTTCCATATTTACACAAACCTCTTACAATCTGTAGTCTATTATTATGACTGATATTAATATTCATTTGATTTTTGAAAATTATTCTTTTCGCAGGATATTGTTAAATTGTCAGAAATATTTCTTCTGATAAGAAATCTTCTTAAGCTATCTCTCCTTTGCTTCTTAGTAAATCATATCTATTTAATTACTTTTTATTTGTAATAGGAAACAAAGATAAATCAAAGTATATATATTTGTGTGTGTACATATATATTATATATATACATATATGTATGTGTGCATATATATACCTGTATATATATATATATATATATATATATATATATATATATATATATATAACCAATTAAATACTTAGTAAAATACACAGGCATAAGAACCCGACAAAATACGAAAAACTTAACTCCCACTCAACAACACATTTGTACGCCCTCACATTACCAAGTATTCGAAGCAGAGTTAAGCCCAACCACTCATAAAAATAAACGGTGCACTGACAATGAACCACATATATTCGTGAGAATAGAGAACCCGTCTCAAAAGTAATTTCACGGAAACATTCTGTTTGTTAAGGGAATTAGAACCTGAAATACGTTTGGTATCTGTGGGGGAATAACCAGCCAAGGGGGACCGATGTGATAGTTCTCCCTTGCATGGAGTTAAGACGAAGAGATGGTCGAGATATTACTGAAAATTAATTTTCCTGGAGTCCGTGAAGAGGTTTACACACACACAGAGAGAGAGAGAGAGAGAGAGAGAGAGAGGAGAGAGAGAGAGAGAGAGAGAGAGAGAGAGACTTTAGGTAATACTTCGTGTCAGGTAAGAGGAAATTATTTGAAATAATGTTAATATAAATGAAAGAACGTTTTGAGAGAGAGAGAGAGAGAGAGAGAGAGAGAGAGAGAGAGAGAGAGAGAGAGAGAGAGAGAGAGAGAGAGAGAGAGAGAGAGAGCATTTAGGTAATACTTCGAGTTAGGTAAGAGGAAATTATTTGGAATAATGTTAATAAAAATGAAAGAACTTTTTTCTAGAGAGAGAGAGAGAGAGAGAGCGAGAGAGAGAGCCTTTAGGTAATACTTCGTGTCAGGTAGTTCCCTCGCTGGGTGACCGGGTTCCGTTCTCAGCTACCACTCTGTTGGTCGCGAGTTCGAATCTCCGACCGGCCAGTGAAGAACAAGAGGAATTTGTTTCTGGTGATAGAAATTCATTTCTCGCTTTAATGTGGTTCGGATTCCACAATAAGCTGTAGGTCCCGTTGCTAGGTAACCAATTGGTTCTTAGCCACGTAAAAATAAAATCTAATCCTTCGGGCCAGCCCTAGGAGAGCTGTTAATCAGCTAAGTGGTCTGGTTAAACTAAGATACACTTAAATTTTTTCGTGTCAGGTAAGAGAAAATTATTTGAAATAATGTTAATATAAATGAAAGAACTTTTTTTAGGAGAGAGAGAGAGAGAGAGAGAGAGAGAGAGAGAGAGAGAGAGAGAGAGAGAGAGAGAGAAGAGAGAGAGAGAGAGAGAGAGAGAGAACGTTTAGGTAATACTGCGTGTCAGGTAAGAGGAAATTATTTGAAACAATGTTAATATAAATGAAAGAACTTTTTTTTTTTTTTTTTTTTTCGAGAGAGGAGAGAGAGAGAGAGAGAGAGAGAGAGCATTTAGGTAATACTTCGTGTTAGGGTAAAAGGAAATCATTTGGAATAATGTTAATGTAAATGAAAGAACTTTTTTCTAGAGAGAGAGAGAGAGAGAGAGCGCGAGAGAGAAAGAATTTAGGTAATAATTCCTTTTAGGTTAGAGGAAGTTATTCAAAATAATGTTACTAAAAATGCAGGAACAGAGAGAGAGAGAGAGAGAGAGAGAGAGAGAGAGAGAGAGAGAGAGAGAGAGGAGAGAGAGAGAGAGACTATTATAAGCCCACATTGAAAAGGGTATCAATGCATTTTGCATCTTCAAATTGAGTGCGATGAATTTCAATAGCTAATTTCTTTTTAACAATTATGATAATTTCTCAGTAAATATATATACAGTTCACTTGCCCTACTAATCCAGGAAATGGATATTACTGATTCTGCCTCATTCTAAGGTGTACAATGATTTCACTAGCCAATTCCTTATAACAATTTGGATATTTACTCCTCAGCAAAAGCTTCTAAGGCGCGCAATGAATTTCATAAACGAATCTTTATACCAATTAGCGTATTTACTCATTCTGAGGTGTACAATAAATTCCATCAAATGATTTTCTCATCAAAAATTAGAGTATTTACCCCGTAGAAAAACCTCTGATTCACTTTTGTGCCGCTCATTTCATTAAATGATTCCTTGTACCAATTAGGATATACTCATTCTATGGTAAGCAATCGATTTCAATAGCTAATTCTTTATACCAATTAAGACTATTTTCTCAGAAAAAAACCTAGATCACCCGACCTAATAATCAAAGAAATAGATATTATATTTTACCTCCTATTTTGTGCAATGACTTTCAGTACTTAACGTCTTATACCATTTAGAATATTTACCCATTAGAAAAACTTTACCCACTTCTAAGGCCTGCAATGAATTTCAATAGTTAATTCTTTATTCATTATTATAGTATTTACTCAGTAGGAAAAAAAGCATCTAATTCACTCGCCCAGATATTATTATATGTTACCTCCTCCCGTTGTCTGCAATGCAATTCATTAACTAATTCCTTATACCAATTAGGGTATTTATTAAGCAGAAAAATACATCTAATTCACTCGTCCAAATTTTATTATATATTACCTCCTGCAATTGTCTGCAATGCATTTCATTAACTAATTCCTAATACCAATTAGAGTATTTACTCAGTAGAAAAAAACATTTAATTCACTAGCCCAGATATTATTATATATTACCTCCTCCAATTGTCTGCAATGCATTTCATTAACTAATTCCTTATACCAATTAGAGTATTTACTCAGTAGAAAAAAAACATCTAATTCATTTGCCGAGATATTATTATATATTACCTCCTCCAATTGTCTGCAATGCAATTCATTAACTAATTCCTTATACCAATTAAAGTATTTACTCAGTGGAAAAAAAAAGCATCTAATTCATTCGCCGAGATATTATTATATATTACCGCCTCCAATTGTCTGCGATGCATTTCATTAACTAATTCCTTATACCAATTAGAGTGTTTACTCAGTAGAGAAAGAAGCATCTAATTGACTCGCCCTCTCCCGAAGTGGAATTCGTACTTAGAAGACGAAAGAAAACACATTTACACTCTGGGAATACTCCGAACTGAAAATTAATTCCAGACCATTCCGGAATCCGCAGACCCTCTTTAACACATCTCGGCGAGATTAAACTCATTAACTCACCGGAGAGAGAGAGAGAGAGAGAGAGAGAGAGAGAGAGAGAGAGAGAGAGAGAGAGAGAGGAGATGGTGGGATTCCAGGAATCCAGTGAATCCCACCACGAAAGACAAAAGAATTTAGGATTTGGGCTGATTCCCGAAAAAGCAGGACTGAAGCTAGACCTAGAAAATAAATTATACGGTCCTTTCTTGCTAAAAGAACTGGGTACACTTCGAAAAGTAGTTTTATTATTATTATTATTATTATTATTATTATTATTATTATTATTATTATTATTATTATTATTATTATTATATTATATTATACCTAGAAAATAAACGATCCCCATCCTTACCTCCGAAAAGATTTGGGTACAACCTCGAGAATTATTATTATTATTATTATTATTATTATTATTATATTATTATTATTATTATTATTATTATTATTATTATTATTATTATTTGAGGGAAAGCACTATTCATATGGACCGAGCTGGTGGTTCATTTGAAAGGAGTACTAGAAGGTAACTGAAAATACAGAAAGATTTATTATTATTACTATTTTTTTTTCTATCACAGCCATCCTATTCGACTGGGTGGTTTTTATATTGTGGGGTTTCGGGTTGCATCCTGCCTCCTTAGGAGTCCATCACTTTTCTCACAATGTGCGCTGTTTCTAGTAGCACACTTTTCTATATGAGTCCTGGAACTACTTCGGTATCTAGATTTTCCAGACTCCTTTTCAGGGATCTTGGGATCGTGCCTAGTGTTCCTATGATTATGGGTACAATTTCCACTGGCATATTCCACGTCCTTTATTATTTTCGATTTTCAGGTCTTGATATATAGGAATTTTTTCTCTTTCTTTCTCATCTACTCTGGTGTCCCATGGTATTGCCACATCAATGATTGATGCTTTCTTCTTGATTTTGTCAATCAACGTCACGTCTGGTCTATTGGCACGTATCACCCTATCTGTTCTGATACCATAGTCCCAGAGGATCTTTGCCTGATCGTTTTCTATCACTCCCTCTGGTTGGTGTTCGTACCACTTATTACTGAAAGCTAGCTGGTGTTTCTTGCACAGGCTCCAGTGGAGGGCTTTTGCTACTGAATCATGCCTCTTTTTGTACTAGTTCTGTGCAAGCGACGGAAAGTCGCTTGCCATGTGGTTTATGGTCTTGTCTTTCATACTGCACTTCCTGCATATGGGTGAGATGTTATTTCCATCTGTTGTTCTTTGGATATATCTGGTTCTTAGAGCCTGATCTTGTGCCGCTGTTAGCATTCCTTCTGTTTCCTTCTGGAGTTCTCCCCTCTGTAGCCATTGCCATGTTTCATCGCTGGCCAGTTCTTTTTCTGTCTCATGTACTGTCCGTGCATTGGTTTGTTGTGCCATTCCTCTGTTCTGGGTCTTCGTCTACTTTTATCAGTGCTTCTTCCCATGCACTCATTAGCCACTCGTCTTCACTGGTTTTCAGATATTGCCCCAGTGCTCTGCTCTCGATGTTGACGCAGCCCTCTATGCTTAGTAGCCCCTCTCTCCCCTTCCTTTCGTGTTATGTATAGTCTGTCTGTATTTGCTCTTGGGTGTAGTGCTTTGTGTATTGTCATGTGTTTTCTAGTTTTCTGGTCTATGCAGCGGAGTTCAGCCTTCGTCCACTCCACTACTCCTGCGCTGTATCTGATTGCTGGTACTGCCCATGTGTTTATGGATTTCGTCATGTTTCCGGCGTTGAGTTTTGACTTGAGTATCGTCTTAAGTATCTGCATATATTCTTTCGTGATCGTGTCCTTCATCTCTTGGTGTTTAATATCCTCTCCTTCCATTATTCCCAGGTATTTGTATCCTGTCTCATCTATGTGTTTGATGCTATTCCCGTTTGGTAGCTTTATCACTTCAGTCCTTGTTACTTTGCCTTTTTGTATGTTGACCAAGGCGCATTTTTCTATTCCAAACTCTATCCTGATGTCCCCAGATACAATCCTTACAGTCTGGATTAGGGTATCTATTTCCTTGATGCTCTTACCATACAGCTTGATGTCGTCCAGGAACATCAGAGGTTTAACTCTGTTGCCTCCTTTCTTGAGTTGGTACCCAGCATCCATCTTCTGCAGCAATTTTGTCACGGGAATCATGGCTACTACGAAGAGTAGTGGGGACAGTGAGTCGCCTTGAAAGATCCCTCTCCTGATGTTAGCCTCTGCTGGTCTTATTCCAGAGCTTGTAAGTACTGTATTCCAGTTGCGCATTGTATTTTTTAGGAAGCTGATGGTGTTTTCCCCTGCCCATATATTTTCAGGCATTCTATTAGCCACGCGTGCGGTATCATGTCAAAGGCTTTCTTGTAATCAATCCATCCCCTGCTTAGGTTGGTTCTCCTTCTCTTACTATTCTTCATTACCATTTTGTCTATTAGGAGCTGGTCTTTTGTGCCCCTACACTTCCTTCAGCAGCATTTCTGTTGGAGGGGTATGGTGCTTGTATCCTCTAGGTAGTTGTATAGCCTTTCGCTGATGATACCTGTTAGTAACTTCCACATTATTGATAGGCAGGTGATAGGCCTGTAGTTACTTGCTATATTTCCCTTGTTCTTATCTTTCTGTACTAAGGATGTTCTCCCTGTGGTCATCCACTTGGGCGCATGGTGGTTTGTGATACAATGCTGGAGTTATTCGGCTATTCGTGGATGTTATTATTATTATTATTATTATTATTATTATTATTATTATTATTATTATTATTATTATTATTATTATTCAGAGGCTGAACCCCATTCATATGGAACAATTATATAAAATTAAAGACTGTATAAATGTAAATATTACTGGCCTGGTAAGGGTAGCAGTTTCAGAATCATATTGTATAGTATTAGTTCTTGTAAATGTAAAGTTACGTTGGTGAAATAAGTCAATAAACTATTTTACAAAAAATATAAAATCAAGTAATAAAAAAATAAAGTCTATACAATTTTGCTTAAAATGGATAAAACCAGCATAATCCCGAAACCGCTATACCTAATGAATTATTCTATCGTAGTTCTTTCGTTTCGCAAAGAATAATGCATTTTTCATTGTCACAAAAGTGTTTTAAGAACGCGAAATTATTTCGAAATATCCCGCTTCATTTCTGAGCAGACCTGTCAAAAAGTTTTCATTCTCTGTAATTGACTTTTTTCCGACTGGGAGAGAATGCATTCATAAATGGCTAAGTGTCACCGGGATTTGGTTGGCTGTTCGGATCAAAATATAAAGTGTCTATATATTCACTGTATTAAGGTATAAAGTGTATATATATATATATATACAGTATATCTATATGTGTATGTATATATATATATATATATATATATATATATATATATATATATATATATATATAATATATATAATATATATATATATATATATACACACATACGTGTTTGTGTAATACACAGGATATAAATACATACATACATACATATGTATAAATATGTATATATACATATATGTATATAAGTGTGTGTATATATATATTAATTTGTACCACAGTAAAAAAAATATGGCACCCATTCTAAGCTATGATCAATATTCAAACAATTTTCACTTTCCGTTACTTTTAAGGTTAAAACGAGTATTTCATACACTTACCAAATAGTTAATATGAACAAAGAAAGGTAAATATTTGTCTAAAGACAAAATCAAAGCATACACGCTAACAAAAAACATAAAACATGCACGCACGCACATACGCAAGCTAATATAATAACATATATGGCCAAAATAACATGCAGGAATTTGTGAACACTTTTCAAAAAGAAAAATAAATACATATAAATGAGCACAAGGGGGTGTGAGAGAGAGAGAGAGAGAGAGAGAGAGAGAGAGAGAGAGAGAGAGAGAGAGAGAGAGAGAGAGAGAGAGAGAGAGAATAATCACTGCAGAGCTTGATACAAATTAGAGGTCACTTTTCGTTAGCTGCTTATAAGAGGTGTTCCCCAAAAAGACATTCTCATCATCAAACCCTTCGTTTATTCCAACCACCTCTGCAATCCAGAGAGAGAGAGAGAGAGAGAGAGAGAGAGAGAGAGAGAGAGAGAGAGAGAGAGAGACCTACTCAATGTTTCTGCTTCTTCCTTTACCTGCAAGAGAGAGAGAGAGAGAGAGAGAGAGAGAGAGAGAGAGAGAGAGAGAGAGAGAGAGAGAGAGAGAATGAAAAGACAACAAAATCTCTTTCTCTTACATCTTACCCTGAGAGTCTTCTTCTTCCAGCCTTCACGTACTTCTCTCCTTCTTTCTCCTGTCCTTTTTTGTGTGTCTTCACCCAAATCCTCAGACTCTCCTCAGAACGAGGTTG
>JANJGK010003377.1:71150-76150 GCA_039081455.1 Macrobrachium rosenbergii
TATATATATATATATATATACATATATATATATATATATATATATATATATACATATATATATATATATATATATATATATATATATATATAGGTACAGTGGAAACACTGTCATCAATACTCGTTTCATATCGACCATTAGAGCTAATTCAAATGTCTAGTCACTCTAGTGGAAATTAATTACATTACAGCCATCTTTTTTTACTTAGTTGAAATCAATATCCGCCTCATATCGATCATAAAAGATAAGGATTCTTACCAACAGAGGAACTTGTACACGGGAAGCGAACCTCACACGCAAAATGCTCTATAGGAAAATGCTCTGTAGAAAAATGTTCTCTAGGAAAACGCTATGTAGAAAAATGCCCCGAAGGAAAGTGCCCTATAAAAAATGCTCGATAGAAAAATGCTCTATAGAAAAATACTCTGAAGGAAAATGCGCTGTAGGAAAGTGCTCTGTAGGAAAATGCTCTGTAAGAAAATGCTCTGTAAGGAATGCTGTGTGCTCTGTGGGAAAACTGTAAAGGGAAATGCTCTGTAGAAAAATACTCTAAGAAAATGCTGTGTAGGAAAATGCTCAACAGGAAAATGATCTGTATAAAAATGCTCTGTAAGAAAATGCTGTATAGGAAAATACTCTGTAGGAAAATGCTCTATAGGAAAATGCTCTGTAAGCAAGTCCTACTTTGCAGGAAAAATCCTCTGTAAGAAAATGCTGCGTAGGAAAATGCTCTGTAGGAAAATGTTCTATAGGAAAATACTCTGTAAGCAAGTACTACGCTGCGGGAAAAATGCTCTGTAAGTTAACACTATGTAGGAAAATGCTCCATAGGAAAATGCTATGTAGAAAAATGCTCCGCAGGAAAACGCTCTTTAGAAAAAATGCTCTAAAAGAAAGTACTCTATAGGAAGAATGCTCCGTAAGAAAATACCCTGTCACCCCTCCGTACAAAACCCTCGTCTCTCTCTCTCTCTCTCTCTCTCTCTCTCTCTCTCTCTCTCTCTCTCTCTCTCTCTCTCTCTCTCTCTCTGGCTTTGAATAGGAAATCCTCCGGGAGAGAAAATGAGAAGCGAATGTCAAATTCTAAGCGTATTTCCTGAACGGTGTTTGTTTAGTTTTCAAAGAAGCAGGCTCAGTCAGGAACGCTGGAGGCGGCCAGGAAGTTGTGGGAATGGAGGGGAGAGTGGAGGGGGTGTAGGAATAGCATTCTGCAGACTGTTGCAGCAGCAGGAATGGGAATGCGGGGTAGGAGAGCGGGGGGGGGAGACTGAGCTGATCTGGCTAAGAAAGGTTTTCTAGTTGAAGGGAAAGGATGACAGAGGGGTAGAACTGTTGATATGTTGTATAATTTCTGAGTTATAGTATGTAATTTAATAGGTGCTAAGAAGCTCTTCATTGGAGGGGTGCGTAGAGCTCTCGGCTAGCATGCTGTTGGCCCAGCGTTCGACTCTCCGACCGGCCAATGAAGAATTAGAGGAATTTATTTCTGGTGATAGAAATTCATTTCTCGTCATAATGTGGTTCGGATTCCACAATAAGCTGTAGGTCCCGTTGCTAGGTAACCAGTTGGTTCTTAGCCACGTAAAATAAATCTAATCCTTCGGGCCAGCCCTAGGAGAGCTGTTTTAATCAGCTCAGTGGTCTGATTAAACTAAGATATACTTAACTTAATAGGTGCTAAGTACTTTACAGAAGTACATGTAACTGAATACATAAAAGGTATGTATAATTATGAAGGTAGAAATATTAATAATAATTTTACCTACAATTAGGATCCTTTAGTGTAGGCGTACGATTTTTATTGTTAATGTTCAATTGACCAATGCCTTTTCTTTAGTCTATTATTTACGTATGACAGTCTCTCATTACACACACGCGCGCACACACACACGCGCGCGCGCACATTATATATATATATATATATATATATATATATATATATATATATATATATATATATATATATATATATATATATATAAATATATATATATATATATATATATATATAGTGATACAGGGAACAGGGAAATACTCCAGGAAGCATATCCAGAGGAAGACGGACGAAAACCACACATCACTAGGCTGTCTTATTTATTTTAAAACCAACGTTTCGTAATTTTGTACTTAATTACATCTTCAGGGCTGTGCACAAGAAAAGATAAAAACATAAAAACAGTTATAAGTACAGTCTTAGAATACGTTTAAAATGTTACAGTAAAAATGAAATAAATAAGAATAAAAACACAACCAACCTAGAGGTGAAACAGTATGGAACTAAATGGAAAGAAGCCACCACAGTAAGGAGTTAAGCTAAATACAGTTGACCAGCGGATGTGTGAGTATTTAATGATGGTACAAGTTGTTTGATAAATAACGACTCTAAGATTGTTAAGTCTTGAGGGTTGGCAGTATGACCGATGACGCTAAAATCTTTGTTCTCAATGTAGGTTTTACATTGTTTTGAATGGTTCCTGATGTTGGAGTGCTCTGGGTTTGAGATTCTGCTACCTGTGCGGAAACTAATTCCCCGATGTGAATCAATGCGCACCTTAAGAAGCCTACTGGTGGATCCCACGTAAATCCCTGAAATACATTTAGGGCAAGTATATTTGTAGATGACACCAGAGGACATATAAGGACACAGCTGATCCTTTACCTTAAACAAAGAGCCAATACTTAAGAGGATTTTTGGGAATTAATTTGGCTGATATGGCTGGAAAATGTTCATGAATAATTTTCGTAAATCTTTTTTGAAAGGTTAAGTCACTGATATATGGAAAGGTTGCAAAGAAATTAATTTTTTTGTACTGTTAGGTTCTCCCCTTGGCCCTACGTTCGCTAACATCTTCATGTGCTCCCTGGAGGAGCGCATGCTCGACGATTGCCCTCTAAGATTTCATCCTCTTTTTTATTCTAGGTATGTCGATGATACGTTCGTTCTCTTCAAGGGTGAATACGAGGCTGATCTCTTTCTTGACTACGTGAATACTTTACACCCGAACATGAAATTTACTATAGAAAAAGAGGAGAACAACTGCCTGTCATTCCTGGACGTTCAAGTTTATAGACAAGATAATTCTTTTAACACCACGATTTTTAGAAAGAAAACTTTTACAGGACTCGGATCTAATTTTTATAGCAGCTGTTATTTTAATTTTAAGATTAATTCCATTTTTACCCTTCTTAATAGAGCACTGGTCCTCACATCTAACTGGAATGCCTTTCATAATGAGATCTTATTTCTAGTTAACTTCTTTAGAGGTAACTGTGTTCCTTCCAGGTTAGTATATAGAAAGTTAAATCAGTTACTAAATAAGCATTTCTCTAAAAGACCTGAAGTCCTAACAGTACAAAAAATTAATTTCTTTGCAACCTTTCCATATATCAGTGACTTAACCTTTCAAAAAAGATTTACGAAAATTATTCATGAACATTTTCCAGCCATATCAGCCAAATTAATTCCCAAAAATCCTCTAAGTATTGGCTCTTTGTTTAAGGTAAAGGATCAGCTGTGTCCTTATATGTCCTCTGGTGTCATCTACAAATATACTTGCCCTAAATGTATTTCAGGGATTTACGTGGGATCCACCAGTAGGCTTCTTAAGGTGCGCATTGATTCACATCGGGGAATTAGTTTCCGCACAGGTAGCAGAATCTCAAACCCAGAGCACTCCAACATCAGGAACCATTCAAAACAATGTAAAACCTACATTGAGAACAAAGATTTTAGCGTCATCGGTCATACTGCCAACCCTCAAGACTTAACAATCTTAGAGTCGTTATTTATCAAACAACTTGTACCATCATTAAATACTCACACATCCGCTGGTCAACTGTATTTAGCTTAACTCCTTACTGTGGTGGCTTCTTTCCATTTAGTTCCATACTGTTTCACCTCTAGGTTGGTTGTGTTTTTATTCTTATTTATTTCATTTTTACTGTAACATTTTAAACGTATTCTAAGACTGTACTTATAACTGTTTTTATGTTTTTATCTTTTCTTGTGCACAGCCCTGAAGATGTAATTAAGTACAAAATTACGAAACGTTGGTTTTAAAATAAATAAGACAGCCTAGTGATGTGTGGTTTTCGTCCGTCTTCCTCTGGATATATATATATATATATATATATATATATATATATATATATATATATATATATATATATATATATATATGTATGTATGTATGTATGTATGTATGTATGTGTATATATAATATTTGTGCATAAGTGGGCTTAAGTTTTATTCAATGTCTGTCTGTTATACATTTATATACAAAATTATCTTACTTCATTGTATCTCATATTCCAATTCCCAAATGGAACTCGCAGAGTATTAATCCCATTCCGTAGCGCCCAATACCCAACCCTTCCCCCCCCCCCACCATTCACAAATCCTAAACACACACACACCTTTTACGTTCTCTCCGCCATTTGTGACAATAAAGGGTTGTAAAAGTGTTCATTCAGAAAAACTCCCGCGACATTAACTGCTCATAATTGGGTCGTAAACACGACGGCGGCAGTTTAAACCTTTTATCGGAATGTTCCCGACAATAGCCGGGGAAATAAAGTGTCGCTAAATGACACCGCATTTCTTTTTTTTATATAAAATCATATATATATAGCTAATTACCCACTGGAGTTCGGCTCTGGCCGTGTGAATTTAAAAGTGTTTCCTAATAACCGTGGGGAATTTTTGTCATTGGCAATAAAAAAAGTAATTTTGATAAATAATTTATCAACGTATAATTTTAAAGTATTTTCTAATAGCTATACGATATTTCAGTCATTGGCAAAAAAGGTAATTTTGATAAATAATTTATGAACCTGCAAATGTAAAAGTATTTTCTAATAGCTATAAGATATTTTAGTCACTGGCAAAAAAGGTAATTTGGGTAAATAATTTACTAACGTGTAAATTTAAAAGTGTTTTCTAATAACTATAAGGAATTTTAGTCACTGGTAAAAAAGTAATTTTGATAAATTATTTATTA
>JANJGK010003377.1:83650-89521 GCA_039081455.1 Macrobrachium rosenbergii
ACCAGGACGCCAAATGGCACCTTTTACCCTACTTACTACATAGTTTTTTTATATATGCATGTTATTTTCTTCAACAAAAATATAAAAATAAAATAAATAATAATAATAATTGAGGATGCCAAATGACACCCTTTCTTGAGGATGCCAAATGTTCAGGACGCCAGGACGCCAAATGGCACCTTTTACCCTACTAACAAATGTTCAGGACGCAAAATGGCACCTTTTACCCCTACTACATAATTTTTTAATATATATATGCATGTTATTTTCTTCAGCAAAAATATCAAAATAATAATAATATAATAATAATAATAATAATAATAATAATAATAATAATAATAATAATAATAATAATAATAATAATAATAATTGAGGACGCCAAATGTTCAGGACGCCAAATGGCACCTTTTACCCTACTTATATTGTATATATATATATTCATCCCGTGTCATATTTTCGTGATTCAGTTATATATATATATATATATATATATATATATATATATATATATATATATATTATATATATATATACATATATACTGTATATATGTGTGTGTGTGTATGTATATGTATGTATGTGTGTGCAAGTTTCATATATTTGTCATTATCACTCCATCTTTTAACGATCTCTTATATATATACATACATACATACATATATATATATATATATATATATATATATATATATATATATATATATATATATATATGTATGTATGTATATATATAAGAGATCGTTAAAAGATGGAGTGATAATAACAAATATATGAAACTTGCACACACATACATACATATACATACATACACACACAATATATACAGTATATATGTATATATATATATTATATATATTGTATACATATATATATTTATATATATAATCAATTATCTCGCCTGCAGTTGAATTATACCATTAATCCAAGCTGCTCTGTACGGTCTAATGGTCAGATAAATCACGGAATATTGGCAATAAACGTGATCTGTGACTGCTGAAATAATAATACCATTGCAAAGTAAATGTTACCACATCAGTTTAACTGAGGTTTGTTTAATCATTCAAAGATTAATTAATAATAATAATAACTATTTAATAATTAATTAATAATACTTCCTTTACGCTAAAGGAGGAAGAAGTTACGTTTCAAATCTCTGAACTTATCATAATTATTATTATCCAGCAGAGGAGAATAATATAGAATTTTAAAATATGACCAAAATTATTATCTGGTGGAAAACGACAACAGAATTTGTATGTGATCAAAACTGTCTGGAGAATTATCTATTTGCCATTGCATCATTACATAATCATCTTCAAGTTACCTTCCAAGGACGCCACGATATCTCTGAGAGAGTGTTCTGGTATTGCTGCTCAAACAATAATTCGAGAAAATCCAGAATCGCTTGACATATACGAATCAAATCAAGTGGATCTTGGATATGAGTGCGAATTTTTTTGCACGTCCATCGAAGAATAATCTTTTAATGGCATCAAATTGAAAACGTGAGTGAATTTTGACAGAAATATTCGAGGGAAATTAAGATAAGGGGTGGTCAGGAAGGTTTTGTGTAAAATATACAATAATCTGAATCTCAATAAGTGTGATAAAACTCAGATTATATTAACGACTAAAGGTATTCGGTATCTATATTTATTAATGCTGGGGAGCGGAACAAATATTGCTTTCATAAAAATGAGTTAGGGACTTAAAATTTTTAATACTTGATTTATTTATATAAGAAAAAGAACTGACTGTCTGGATAGCAATGAAATCTTTTAAAAAATGTAAAATGAACATTTGATTTAACGATATGCCTGAGACCTGTAAGGTGATTACCTTTACTAAATTACAATAATATTAACAATTTTTTTTATTAGCTTATTGGTAGAAATCGCACAGATAACAATATGGTAATAATTGATTTCCATCTTAGACGTATTACTCAAACATTCAACTTTTTATATTTCAGTTTTAGTTTTCTGTAAAAGAAAACTATTGTGCCGGCTACGTCTGTCCGTCCGCCTCAGATCTTAAAAAAGTACTGAGGCTAGAGGCCTGCAAATCGGTATGTTGATCATCCACCCTCCCATCATCAAACATCACAAATTGCAGCCCTCTAGCCTCAGTAGTTTTTATTTTATTTAAGGTTAAAGTTAGCCATAATCATGCGTCTGGCAACGATATAGGACAGGCCACCACCGGGCCGTGGTTAAAGTTTCATGGCCGCGGCTCATAAAGCATTATACCGAGACCACCGAAAGACAGATCTATTTTCGGTGGCCTTGATTACACGCTGTACAGAAAACTAGATTGCGCCGAAGATACTTCGGGGCATTTATTTACTTGTTTCTTTGAGTGCTCAATACACTTTCATGTATAACTGTACAAATGTTTCACAATTAATGTTGAAGATATTTCTATATATTCCTTATTTTTAGTCAATAAAGATCTATTATTATAATCACCAAAAATCGCCTGCATTTTTCCTCCCAGAATGTGAATAGCTTCAAGAATTGTATCAAACTCACTAAATTCCTTTTTTCTTAATATTCTACATTCCTCAAAAGATTCTGCGTTCTTTAATCTTCTTTTCGAAACCCTTTCCATTCACATTCTCCCTTTCATATTTTTCCCAACTTTCAGTATTTGGGTCAGAGGATGTGTGTTAATTTTTTTTTTTTGTTCTTTCCAGAAAATGTTTTGCTTTTTTATTCATTCCATCTTCTTTTTGTCTTTTGAACTTATTCTTAATACAGCTTCAACTAAATCAAATGCATTGATGAACTGAATTAAATATGGAATTTAGGCCAAAGGCCAAGCGCTGGGACCTATGAGGTCATTCAGTGCTGAAACGGAAATTGACAGCAAAGAGGTTTGAAAGGTGTAATAAGAGAAAACCCTCAAAGCAGTTTGCACTATAAATCAATTGTTAGGAGAGGTTGGAAAGTAAGATGGAAGTAGGAGAATATGAAAAGAGATGCAGTAAAAGGAACGAAAGTGGTTGCAGCTAGGGGCCGAAGGAACGCTGCAGAGAACCTTAAGTAATGCCTACAGTGCACCACATGAGGTGCACTGACGGCACTATCCCACTACAGGGAACTAAATCATTCTGAATCAAATAGTTTTTTTGTTGTGTGGAACAAATTTTGCGAAATTCTTATATTTTCTGTTTTGCATTTCTTTCAAATTCCTTACAGAAAATTGTTTTGTTCTCTTATTACTTCCTTCTCTTTTTTTGTTCAACTAAATCAAACGGTTTTTAATCTTGTGAAATAGATATTGCAAAATTTTTATATTTTCTATTTTGCACTTCCTTGAAATTCTTTACACAAAATGTTTGTTTTCCTACTAGTCCTGTTTTGTTTCTCTTGTTATATATATTTTAATATAGTTTGTTTCAACTATATTGGTGGTTTTTCATCTTGTGAAATAAATATTGCAAAATTTTTTTCATTTTCTCTTTTGCATTTCTTCTAAATTCTTTGCGCAAAATGTTTGTTTTACTATTAATTCTGTTTTCCTTCCTTTCTCTCTTTTGCATATATTTTGAATACAGCTTCAACTAAATCAAGTGGCTTTAATCTTGCTGAATAAATTTACGAATTTTTCTATATTCTTGTTTTGCAAAATACCTCGATCTATACAGGTATTTTCCCCCAACTCTCAGTATCTGGGTCAAAGGATACGCGTTAATTTTTTATTTCTTTACAGAAAAATTTTTTGTTTTATTATTCATTCTATTTTCCTGCTCTCTGATATATACATATATACAATATATATATGTATAAATATATATATACATATATGTATGTATGGTTTTTTAATCTTGCAGAATAAATTTTGCGAAATGTTTATTTTCAGTTTTGCATTTCCTTTATATCCTTTACGGAAAAGAATTTTATTTTCTTATCCATTCTATTTTCTCTTTGTCTTTTGCATATACATACTGTATACACACACATATATATACATACATATATATATATATATATATAATATATATATATTATATATATATATATATATATATCTGCTTCAAAAATCACAGTAGATGCATGTGACTTCAGTATATAAGCAAATACCAAAGAAAAATGACGGGCAAAAGTTCACTAGTGAACTTCTGTCATTTTTCTGTGATATTCGCTTATACATACACTGTGTGTATATATATGGAACGTGATGAATATATAAATAAAGAGAAAATCCACGAAGGAAAGAGAAACAATGGAGTACTGCAAGGCCTTTCGACTTCTTGTCCTTTACTTAGCAGGACAAGAAGTCGAAAGGCCTTGTAGTACTCCACTGTTTCTCTTTCTTCGTGGATTTTGTGGTTTGTATATATATAAATATATATATATATATATATATATATATATATATATATAGTATATATATTATATATATATATATGTGTGTGTGTGTATGTATTAATACATACTATCCTGATTCTTAATGAAAGGCAGATAAAGATAACGAGAAAAAAATACCCTCCTGAATCTTGATTAAAGTTAGATAAAGATAAAGATATAGATATTTTTTTCTAAATTTCAGTTAGAAATATATCGTAGACTGTCTCACTAGCTACATAATTTCTGACACTGAAATAATCAATTTCTAGCAAATATAACTTCTAGCAAATATAATTTACTCCCGTACCCCAAGGACAAACTTAGTCAACGTACACAGACCGTCATCATTCAAATTTCATCAATTTCCTATTTTCCGACTTCCAGGAAACGTTTCTCTTTTATTCTTTTTTTATTTTGTCCTGTTATTTTCCAATTGACCTCCTTTCGAGCTCTTAGGCAATTTTTCACTTCCCTCTCTCTCTCTCTCTCTCACTCTCTTCTCTCTCATCTCTCTCTCATCTCTCTCTCTCTCTCTCTCTCTCTCTCTCTCTCTCTGTTGCTTCTGTTACATTTTTTATTATCTTTTATTTTCATTTTTTTATATTTGTTGTTTTTTTTCTTGACTAAGTGGATGTGAGGAGTGATAAAAAGTTTTATTCGTGTTCCATAGGGCGTGTGAGCACAAGTGTATGTGTATTTACACGAGTATGTACACAAGATATCGGGTATTGTCAAATACACACGTTTACACAGTTACATAAGTAATCCAGGAAGGAAATGTATTTTTTGACACTGACAAATGAAAGATGACAGAAATGTGTACAAGATCCTGTTCAGAGGAAGCTCACCCAACTGACCACTGTTTTGACGAATTCCTGAAAATGGATTGACAGTCGTAATTCAAAAATAAATAATCTTAGAGAGAGAAGTTTCAATGAATTCACTAAATTCAGTTAGTGTAATCAGTAATAATGTCTGCTTATATTATCTAAATGTGATTTTTGGTTTCTTAAGCAAATCAGTAATGATATCTGGTTATATTATAGCGATGTGATTTTTGGTTTCTCAAGTAAATCAGTAATGATATCTGGTTATATTATCCAGATGTGGTTTTGGTTTCTTAAGTAAATCAGTAATGATATCTGGTTACATTATCCAGATGTGATGTTTGGTTTCTTAAGCAAATCAGTAGTGGTATCTGGTTATATTATCTCAATGTGAATTTGTGGTTTCTTAAGCAAATCAGTAATGATATCTGGTTATATTATCCAGATGTGATTTTTGGTTTCTTAAGCAAATTAGCAATGATATCTAGTTATATTATCTAGATGTGATTTTTTGGTTTCTTTAACTAAATCAGTAATGGTATCTGGTTATATTATCTAAATGTGATTTTTGGTTTCTTAAGCAAGTTAGTAATGGTATCTGGTTATATTATCTAGATGTGATTTTTAGTTTCTTAAGCAAATCAGTAATGATACTTGGTTATATTATCCAGATGTGATTTTTGGTTCTTAAG
>JANJGK010003378.1:0-5000 GCA_039081455.1 Macrobrachium rosenbergii
TACATTAACAAGAAGTGGACGACCCCCGCCATGGTTGCACCACTGCACTGCTGAGGAAGATCATCGAATCATTGAAGCAGCTCGCGAGACAAAGTCCGTTGACAACCGCCGTAGCAGCTGTCAAGAGAGAACTTGGCCTTCAAGTTGATGCCCAAACCATTCGTAACCGGCTGCATGAGGCTAAGATATTTCATCATATTCCTGCTAAGAATTCTACCCCTCATGACTGAAAAACATAAAGAAGAGAGGTTAGGGTTTGCTTTACAATATTACTCAGTGGCCGACGACGATTTCTGGAAGAAAGTCATCTTTTGTGATGAGAAGACAGTCTCCACGGATGAGCATACATAGTAGTCTTCTTCTTCACTGCTGGCGTCCAGTTAATACAAGGTAAGCTTTATTGAAGTGAACTAAGTCATTTTAAGTTTCTTGCTAGTTTTAATTCTGTTGAAGCTCAGATAATAAGTAATACAAAAACCGTCCTAATATAAAAGCTATTAAAATGATAGGCCTAAGTAGCATTGAAAGAAATCAGATATTCCACATGGTAGGTGCATATATATATATATATATATATATATATATATATATATATATATATATATATATATATATATATATATATATATATATATATATATATATATATATAATGTATAAAACAAGCAGCGATTATAATACTATGTAATACAAACATAGATGTGAAATTTGTTAGTCTAATTCAGTAGATTTTATATAAGCGATTAAGCATATAGGCCTAAGTGTCATTAAAGGAAATCGGAATACATAGTATGTATTATAGTCCTGTACATGTCGTCTATCGGAGACTGGTGCGATCAGTGTTTCATGACTTTTATTCAGAAAGCGTATCATTTTATTACTAGGTATGAGGCTGAAAATATCCAACCCATTCGGCGGAGTGGAAGAATTACGGCAGCAGCTCTTTGGGGATGGATGGCTGATAGCGGTCCGGGAGAACTGATCGAGGTCAACGAAAGGTTGAACAGCCATCAGTATACTGAAATATTAGAAGAAGTCCTTACTCCATCTGTAAGGTCACTCATCCCAGATCAGGAACCAGTTTATGTAGTGATGGATAATTCTCCTGTCCATAATGCAAAAGCAGTAAAAGAATGGTTTACAGCCCATCAAGATATCATCCGGATTGAATGGCCAGCGAAGTCTGCGGACTTAAACCCAATAGAAAATCTTTGGGCTTATATTGTAAGTAAATGGGATAGTAGCGAAATAAGGACCAAAGGAGCCCTAATTAGTCATGCCAAGTCAGTATGGGAGTCACTTAGGCCTAAGCGTCACGAAGTCAACATTTGTGAAAAACTCGTGGATTCTATGCCGAGGAGACTGGGTGAAGTCATTGACAGGAGAGGGTCCCACACAAAATATTGAGAGAGAGAGAGAGTTTGGTTGTGTGTTTAATTTGACGAAAGATGGGTACAGATTACTCCTAGTGCAGGTAATTCTCTTTATTATGTAATACTAATATATATATATATATATATATATATATATATATATATATATATATATATATATATATATGTATATATATATATGTATATATATATATATATATATATATATATATATATAATATATATATATATATATATATATATATATATATATATATATATATATATATTAATTTATTTATTCATTTTCTTTCCCGTTATTATAAATGCAAATATTTCTCGTTATTTTATAACACTGAAAATACATATTTATTTTGTTGTATAACACTGGAAATACCTATTTATTTTGTTGTATGACACTGAAAATACATATTTATTTTGTATCTAGTGTTTATGTAACCTAAATAAAAAATATTAGGTTTCAGTAATTTACAGTAGTTAAGCAATGGATTAGTCATTAAAATACCATTCTTGTAAAATTTTATTCATAATAATAATATTCCTGCAGATCTTTATAGAAGTCGTAATTGTTGATTTTGCTAAGACTAATATTGTTCAACTTATAACAGTTGAAGGCCTATGTCTACAAAGATCACACATATGAAGGCGATCAAACAAAGATAGCGATTGCTTTTGGAGATGAAATATTAAAGCATAAGAACAGTGATGACCGTTGAAGTATTTTAGTAACATCCTTTCATCAAGTAACTTATTACCGCAATAGCAGAAAAAAAATAAATCCCGGTTTAAGGGAAACGGGAGTTGTTCTCTCTAGCGCACCAGTAGCGTCCAAGCTGTTTCAAGCGCTTATGGCGGTGTTGCCAGATAGCGCCAGATGTCACTATTTCAATCGCTTACGGCTGAGTTGCCAGATAACGCCAGATGTCACTATTATCAGCTGTTGTCCGAAAAGTTTTGAAGGATGTTGCAAAACTTTTTTGAGTGATTGTACATGTCATTATCTAGATTTCCTAAAGTCCAGATTTTCCTTCGAAGTGCGCTTATATACGAGTATATATATATATATATATATATATATATATATATATATATATATATATATATATATATATATATATATATATATATATATGTATATATATATATATATATATATATATGACTGTTGTCTATAACTCTACACAAACAATTATCTACGAGAGTATCTTGTTGGATTAATAAAATATTTATGATAACAGCAAACTTCCATTTCAGTCTTACTTCTACCCATATGGGGGAATTAAAAAAAACAACGATTTAATTAATATTCCTGGTTCCTGTTAGTAAGAAGAATATTCCCCAGATTATACGAACAAACATACTTCATAGGTAAACGAACCCCCTACCAGACACACAGAAAAACAAGCAGAGAGAGAGAGAGAGAGAGAGAGAGAGAGAGAGAGAGAGAGAGAGAGAGAGAGAGAGAGAGAGAGAGAGAGAGAGAATACTTTTCCATCATACGAAAATCATAATGACGTATTGAGTGCATATGTAACGTGGCATATTTTTATTAATAAATCATAATTGCTTAAATGGACAAGTTGAGAGTATCATTTGATGAACCGCCTCATTATTATATACATAACCCCTAAATGTAACCGGTACTGTTGACTAATATTTGATAGTCAAGAAATTACCATGTCACTAATCTTAGAATATTTTAGACCATGGCAAAAATGACATTGTCGGCTTGACCTAGGTTGTGCATTTATGAGGCAATATCACAAAATGTCTTAAAATATCTGACCTTTCATAGAATCAAACCTGGCCAATGTACGGTTCTTGGTTAGATCTCGGTTAGATAATTTTTTTTTTGAAAACATGCGATGCAAACCTGTCTATGAAGAGATGCAGATGGCATAAGCAGAGATCAGAGATTGCGTGTTGGCATATAAGCTATTTCTAGAATCAGTTTGTTGGTCAATAAGCTGAGGCGACGCTACAAGTGCAAGATGAACGCCAAGGCATGAGAATGATTTCTTTTTCTAATCTCTTTCTGTGTCTGTTTGTCTTTTTGTGAATCTTTGTTTTGAAATGATGCCTTACACTGCAAGAAATGACGATCAGAAACAGTAAACATCATTTTAATTCCTTTTTATGATCTATAGGTACACTCGGAAACCACAATCTCCGACCCACCTAGGTCGTGCTCCGAGTTTATGAGCGGGGTCTTTCTGGACGGCGGGCAACACCAACTATCACGGATTGAAACACTCGAACACCTTTTGAACTCTTCCGGATTTTGCTTTGGGTGTTTTTTTTTTTTGTTGTTTTTGTTTTTTTTTATGATTTTGCTGCATATAATATAAAACGGTCATGGTATGATTATATAGACAACACTGTGTTGAATTCTACAACCTGTATAACATAGAAACGAAGAAAAAATGCCGAAACTGCCGGGTTGTAGTTAGGAATTGTGGGAGGGGGGGGGAGGTAGAAACGGTCCAGAAAGGCCCGGCTCATAAGCTCGGAGTACGGCCTAGGTGGGTGGGAGATTGTGGTTTCCGAGTGTACTTCTCTTCTTGGGGCTAGTAGCAGTTGCTGCGGGAGATGAGCGCCTGGTGTACGGCGCTAGAGCCGAAGAGGTAATGAATACCTGTCATTTTTATAATTACTGTTATAATTAAGAGCTTCAGTGAAGAGTTCGCTCAGAATCTGCTTCAACTCCACAAAGATTCAGACGTTGTCTGAACCTCATTTCTCGATGCCATCTTTCCCCTGATTAATTTTTCAAGCACAAATGTTTACTTACTGATGTTCGTCCCACTTCAGGACTCGTCCGAAGAGTCGTTCGAGTCCGGCGAAGCCAAGTACATCTTCAGCTGGGTCCAGCAACGAGTTCGGACACGAGGAATGACGCGACGGAGACGACACCCGACGGTTGTACTACGTCAAGCTTCTGGACGGTCGTCTGCAGACCGTCAGGTATTTCGTCGCGGGAGGCTCAGGCTACTTAGCCGAAGTCACCTACGAATCAACCGATATGATAATGCCATATTGTTGATATGAACTTAGGAACTGGTGAATTCAGTATTATTATTATTATTATTATTATTATTATTATTATTATTATTATTATTATTATTATTATTATTATTCAGAAGATAAAGCCCCATTTATATAGGACATGAATACAGGGGCTTTTGTTACTTGAGATGAACTTAAGAACTGGTGAATTCAGTATTATTATTATTATTATTATTATTATTATTATTATTATTATTATTATTATTATTATTATTATTATTATTATCCCTTCATGTTGTCTTATCACTTCTCTTTTGAATAATTGTCTAATGTTGAAAGGTACTTATTCTATAAGCTACTGAAAACAATTTTAAGTATATTTTTTTATTCAATCACTGGCCAATGATTCCCCAAAAAACATTGTAAGGATGGCTTGAACTGCTTTTGTTGGGTCAGTACCGAATTAGAATTATGTTTCTAATGTTATGGAGAATTCTGGAGATTACAGTGGCCTTATGCCAGCACGGCCCCTAAGTGAAGTTTAAACCCGCAGACGAGAAGACGTGGGTGATCTGAGAGGATAAAAGCTTGACAGGAGAG
>JANJGK010003378.1:10000-77500 GCA_039081455.1 Macrobrachium rosenbergii
TGCAGTCGAAAGTGTAGTATATTGCAACTCTCTTGCATTATTGCAGTGTTGCAGGTCCGGCAAAAGTCATCAAAATGCCAAGACTGGAGCCTTTGGCAATTTTTTTTTAGGGGCCACGACGGCTTTTCCTTCAAACTGGATAAAATACAAATGACTGTTCTTCTAATGACGAATAAGCATGGAAGTTTCCACTATGTTGCAATATCCATGCAATGCGGCAATATTGCAAGCAATAGAAGATATGCAAAGTAGCAAGCTTATTATGATGTTTTCTGGGATTAAACCAACTATTCCTTTTTGAAATAAAATGCAGTCTAATGTTCTCCTATGCATGGGAAGTTGCAGTATATTGCAATGGCCTTGCAATAAGGAGTGTTTCCAGCGAGGGAAAATTCGCCATAATGGCAAGGGACTTTTTCTCTTGGCAAAGAAACTTTTGCTTCAAGCCTGATAAAATGCAGTAGAATATTGACCTTCTAATCACGAATATACAACAAATTCCTATATATTGCAAAACCCTTGCAATACGGCAATGTTGCAAGCCAGGCAAAATTCGCAAGAATGGCGAAGATATAGACTAAAGATTTTTTTCGTCGAACAGACCAACTTTTCCTTCAGACTGGATCATTAATATGCCTGCGAAATTGCAATATATCGCAATATCCTTGCAATAAGGCAATGTTGCAATCAAACCAAGATTCGTCAGAAGGCAAAGCTATAGCCTAAGAATTTTTTCGTAAGCCAAATTGGTCTTCCTTTCAAACTGGATAAAATGCAGCTTATTGGGCCGCCAATGAAAAGTAAACATTGCAGTTGTAGAATATTGATGATTCATACCATTAGGCTCCCATTATGAAAGCAGTTATTCCTTAATCCTCTAAACAGTGTGAAATTAATGAGCGGCAATTCTCAGTAATTGTAGAGAATAAAAAGAAAGTTTGCCGTCAATATTATCAAAGAATTCTTTCAGAATGAAATTAGTGTGGAGTTACGCTATCTTCAAGTTGAGTATGTTTCTTTTTTTTATTTTATTTGGCTAAAGTAAGATATATCATTCCAACATGTGTTTCTGTCATCATATACAGTACTATCTTCAACCACTCTGTGACAATTCATGTTGTTATTACCACAATAGTCCTTTCTTCCTTGTTGCATTGCCTAATACTTTTCAGATGTTCTGTATAATAAAATGATGATGAATTAGTCATCAATTTCAACAGATGAGTGGAAAAGGAATCTGTATTTGATGTGTTTATGATAAGTTTAGGAATATATCTAATTCACCAACTATATGGTTTGTTAATATTGAAGGATACCGAGTACGCAAATAATGATAAGTCATTCCTTCCACTCAGGAGTTTATTTTCATAGGATTCCCAGCAACCCCCTCGCAAAAAAATAATGTAAATGTATGTATTTGTTTTCTGCATGTATTTGTTCAGAGCAAAGGAAGGCGAGACCTTTACGCCTACGAACAGTAACAGCAGAGTTGTCGGAACTGCCAATCTATACAGCTTTTAAAGTTGATGAATTAAAGATCGATTATTATTTAAAGTAGTCTGTAGTAAGTTCGGAAACATAAATTTACAGTAAATAACATATTATTCTATTATTTTATGCTCAGAACTTTAGTATTCTTGTCTAAAATACGGTGTCATATCTGGTAATGTTGGTATGCCTGGATCTTCATATCGTCTATAACTTGCGAGGTCATTTTCGCTATGGGTGACGATTTTAGTGTAATTTTTCATTTTTATGAATTATTATTTCCAATTGATGTTGTATTTTGTTATCTCAAAGCAACTAACATCTTGAATAATGAGGGATAGTTTGTAATAAAAATAATCTAGCTACCTTTCAGCCCACCTTTGCAGAGGCAGTTGTTCATTTGTGCTGATTTTCTTAGGTGGCCAATAGATGGCGCTAACGACTTGCTTATAGTTGAAATTGCTGCAAATTTTTTGGTGGAGAAAGGACCGCATGGTGACCATGTGGCAGCCATAAGTTATACGTAGAATTAAAGACCAAACTAAATTACGATTTCATTGATAATTTTGATACAATTTCATATGATAATGAATGGAAAAGTGCCAGTTGTCGTCCCCTTAGACAGGAGGCGAAAACTGAACTCACAGGGAAACGTAATATAGTCTTGGAACACATGATAACTTCCTATGATCACATGAACAAAGCAGTATATTTTCATGTATATGAATGTGTATCAAGACAAATAAATACCTCCGATATGTTTACCCGTATCGTTGCCTTACAAAAGGAGGTCGTGAAAATGACATGTAATAGTTTTATTTCAGACTTACTTTCTCAGAAAGCTATTATAAAGAGCAAGAGGTATCCACACTCACTGCAATGTTGCAGATGGAGGTGCAGTGTGCAATATGATGACAGCTGGGGTAATGAGGTTATGTTGCAGTTATTGCAAAATTAGTATAAAGTAGCAAAACAATCTTTCCTTCTAACTCGATGAAATGATGTCTATTGGGCTTCTAATGAAGAATGAGCTCAAAATGACAATAAAATCTCGCTATTTGCTGGCAACAGGGCAATGTTGAAAGCAAAGCAAAACTCGTCAGCATAACAGGGATATGGCCCTAGGGATTTTTTCCAGGAGTAAGCCATCTTTACTTTGAAATTGGACACAATGCAGACTATTGGGCCTTAAGTGGCTTGCATGCATGCATGCATAATTAGCTTTAATAAATAGGTTTGCAATACTTCAGTGTAGCAAGAAAACATAAATGATTGAGAATAACGGCTCCATAGCCTTATGTTGTTTTAAAGGAATAAAAAAACTTACTCGAAATTGCATAAAATGTTTTCTATTGGATTTTGGGAGCTCAAAACCAACTTTTGAAGCTTAGAATTGAATAAAAGGCAGTCTACTGGGACTCTTTTGACAAATATGCATTCAAAATCTCAGTATATTGCAAATTGCTTGCAATACGGGAAGGTTGCAAGCAAACTCATAACATTCAAAATAGCAAGACAACAGGGGTGTTTTTGGGGAATGAAACCTTTTGATTCAGAGTAAAGAGAGGGAAAGCAAAATGGAGTCTAAATTGTATTATATTACAACCTTTTTGCATTATTGCAATGTTACAGGTCCGGCAAAATTCATCAAAATACCAAGGCTGTAGCCTTTGTCAGTTTTTCCTTCAAACCAGGTAAAATGAAAAAATTAATTATTTTCTGATGGCGAATATGCATGGAAGTTTGCAATATGTCTCAATATCCTTGCAATATGGCAATGTTGCAAACAACACAAAATATGCAAAGTAGCAACCTTATTATTATGTTTTCTAGGAGCAAACCAACTATTCCTTTTTGGAGTAAGATGCAGTCTAACGTTCCCCTATGCATAGAGAGTTGCAATACTTTGCGATTAATTTGCAATAAGGAATGTTTCCATCAAGGGAGAATTTGCCAAAATGGCAAGACTATATATAGCCTTAGGACTATTTCCCTTGGCAAAGAAACTTTTGCTTCAAGCTTGATAAAATGCAGTATATTGGCCTTATAATCACAAATATGCAACAGAAATTCCTATATATTGCAATGCCCTTGCAATATGGCAGTGTTGCAAACCAGGCAAAATTCGCAAGAGTGGCAAAGATATAGACTAAGGATTTTTTCATTGAACAAACCAACTTTTCCCTCAGACTGGATAATTACTATACATACGAAATAGCAATATATCGCAATTTCCTTGCAATAAGGCAATGTTGCAATTTTACCAAGATTCGTCAGAAAGCAAAGACACATACTAAGGATTTTTTTCGTAAGCCAAATTGGTCTTCCTTTCAAACTGGATAAACTGCAGCTTATTGACCCGCCAATGACGAATATACAATACATTGCAATTGCAGAATATTGCTGAGTATACCATTAGGCTCACATTATCAAAGCAGTCATGCCTTAATCCTCTAATGGTGTCAGGCTAATGAACGGTAATTCTCAGTAATTAGGGAGAATAAAAACAAAGTTTCTCGTCAATAATATCAATGAAAACTTTCAGAATGAAATGAATACTGAGTTAGAGTTATTTTCAAGTTCAAAATGTTTTAATTTTGGTGCAATTTTATTCAAATAAAACTTATTATTCCAACATATGTTTCTGTCATCAGATGCTAACTTCAACCGCTGTGTGACAATTCATGTTTTTATTACCAAAATAGCCCTTCCTTCCTTCCTTCCTTCCTTCCTTCCTTCCTTATGCAGCCCTAATACTGTTCAGATGTTCTGGTATCACAAAATGATGATGAACTAGTCGTCAATTCCAACAGCAGATGAATTTAGGAAGAATCTGTTTCTGATCTGTTTATGGTGATTGTATCTTAAGCACTAACTATAACATTTGTTAATCTTGTAGGATATTAAGTACGTAAATAATGATAGGTCATTCCTTCCACTTATGAGTTTATTTTTATAGGAGTGCCTCTCCCGCCCCTCTCAAAAAATTATGTAGACTGTATGTATTTGTTTTCTGCATGTATTTGCTCGGAGCAAAAGATGGCGAGACTTTTATGTCTAAGAACAGTAAGAGCAGAGTTGTCGGAGCTGCCAATCTGTACAACTTTTAAAGTTGATGAATTAAAGAGAGTTTATTATCTAAACCTGTCTGTAGTAGGTGTAGAAACCTGACAATTAAATAAATAACTTTTTATTCCATTATCTTTTGCTCAGAACTGTAAAATTCTTGTCCAAAATACGGTGTTGACTCTTATTCTGTTGGCATACCTGGATCTTCAAATCGTCTATGAAGTGGCAAGTCATTTTCGCTGTGGGTCATAATTTTAGCGTCATTTTTCGTTTTTATGAATTATTTACTCCCAGTTGATGTTGTATTTAGTTACCTTAACACAATTAACATGTTACGTAATGAGGAAAGGTTGTAATAAACATAATCTAGCTAGTTTTCACGCCCATCTTTGAAGATGCAGTTGGTATATTTGTGCTGATTTTCTTAGGTGACCAATAGATGGCGATAACGACTTGCTTATAGTTAAAATTTCTGTAAATTTTTTGGTCGTGGAGAAAGGACCGCATGGTGACCACGTGGCCACCTCAGAGTATACGGAAAATGGAAGACGAAACTGAAATACGATTTCATTCATTATTTTGATACAACTTTCTGAGATGATGAATGGAACAGTCTCAATTATCATTCGTTTTACACAGGAGGCTGAAACTGAGCAAAAAATATGTCATGTAATATAGCATTTTAACACATGATAACTTCCTGTAATCACATGATCATTACAGTATATTTTCGTGTATATGAAACTGAATCAAGACAAATGAATAACTCTGATATATATACCCGTATCATTGCCTTACCAAAGAAGGGCATGAAAATGACATGCAAAATTTTATTTCAGACTTAAAATCTCAGAAGGCTCTTATAAAGAAGGAGAGGTATCCGCACTCACTGCAGTGTTGCAGATGGAGGTGCAATGTGAAATATGATGACAGTAGGGATAATAAGGTAATGTTGCAATTATTGCAAAATTATTCTGAAAGAGCAAAACAATCTTCCCTTCTAACTGGATGTGTTTTGGCTTCTAATGATGAATGCTTTCGAAATTGCAATGTTTTGCAATTAGCTAGCAACAAGGCAATATTGAAAACATGGATTTTTTTTCTGGGAGCAAACCATCTTTACTTTGAAATTGGAAAAAAAGCAGTCTACTTGGGCTTAAATGGTTTGCATGCATGCATAATTTGCTTTTATTAAAATAGGTTTGCGATACTGCAATGTTGCAAGCAAAGCTAAGTTAATGAAAACGTCAGGTCCACAGCCTTATGTTTTTTAAAGGACCAAACAAATTTTACTTGAAATAGGATAGAATGTAATTCATTGGATTTTGGGAATTCAAAACCAACTTTTCAATCTTCGAACTGAATAAAAGGCAATCTACTGGGGCTCTCATAACAAATATGCATTCGAAATCTCAGTATATCGCACCGATATATTGAGACTAAAGAGAGGGAAAGCAATTGGTCTGTTATGCCCAAAATTCAGTCGAAATTGTAGTATATTGCAACTTTCTTGCATTATTGCAGTGTTGCAGGTCTGGGAAAATTCATCAGAATACTGGAAATTTTTGAGGGGCCACAACGACTTTCCCTTCAAACTGGATGAAATGCAAATTGATGTTCTTCCAATGCATGGGAGTTTGCAACATGTTTCAATATCTTTGCAATACAGCAATGTTGCAAGCAATAAAAAATGAGAAGTATCAACCTTATCACAATGTTTTCTGGGAGCAAGCCAATAATTCCTTTTTGGAATAGAATGCAGTCTAATGTTCTCCTAATGTCGAATATGCATAGAAGTTGCAATATATTGCACTTTCGCTGCAATAAGAATGTTTCAAGCAAGGCAAGCTTCGCCAAAATAGCAAGGCTATGGCATGGGGATTTTTTCTCTTGGCAAACAAACTTTTCCTTCGAACTACGTCAAATGCAATATATTGACATTCTGATCACGAAAATAGGCGAGAATTTGCAACATATTTCAATGCCCTTGCAATACGACAATGCTGCAAGCCAGGAAAAATTCGCCAGAATGGAAAGGAAATAAACTTAAGTTTGCCGTCAATAATATCAATGAATTCTTTCAGAACGAAATTAATATTGAGTTATAATTCCAAGTCGCAATTTGTGTAACATAGGATATATCATTCTTCCAATATGTGTTGCTGTCATCATATGCTACATTTCAACCGCTCTGTGCAAATTCAGTCCTTCCTACCTTGTATACTTCCTAATGGTTCTTAGATATTTTGGTATCATAGAATGATGATGCAAAAATTCATCGGTTTCTATAGATGAGGTGAGGAAGATCTGTATATGATCTCTTTATGATGAATATTGGAAAAAATATCTTCAACACTAACAATACAATTTGTTGATCTTAAAGGATTTTTAATATATAAATAATGATATCATTCCTTCTACTTATAAGATACTTTTCGCAGGATCCCCTCCCACCTCTACCAACCCCCCAAAATGAAAACTGTTAAATCCATGACTTTGTTCCCTGCATGCATTTGGGGTCGGGGTGAAACACGCCACGGCCGTTCTGTCTACAAACAGTAACTGCAGAGTTGTCGGAGCTGCCAATCTGTACGGCTTTTAATGCTGGTGAATTAAAGATATTTTATTATTTCAAGTACTCTGTAGTCAGTTCAAAATCTAAATTTCACATAAATCACTTTTTATTCAATTATCTTATGCTGAGAACTGTAATATTGTTGTTCAAAATTCGGTGTTAAATCTGATTATGTTGGTATGCCTGGATCTTCATGTCGTCTATGATTCTCGTGTCATTTTTCTTTTTTATGAATGATTTATTCCCAGTTGGAGGGAAAGCTTCTCATAAAAATGATTTAGCCAGATTTCACGCCTACTTTGAAGATGCAGTTGTTCACTTGCCCTGATTTTCGTAGGTGGCCAACAGATGGCGATGACGACTTGCTTATAGTTAAAATTGCTGTAAATTTTTGGATGGAGAAAAGACCGCATGGTGACCACGTGGCCGCCTTAGAGTGTACGGAGAATTGAAGACATAACTAAAGTACAATATCATTCATTGAATATTATGATACAATTTCATGACATAATGAATGACACGAAATATACTTACCCTTTGAACACAATAACTTCCTATCATCAAATGACCATTACAGTTTAGTTTTCTATGTATAAAACTGAATCAAAACTATAAACAGAGACTTATTTGCATCCATTTCATCAACCTGCAAAACAAGGTTGTGAAAGTGACCTGCAATCAGTTTTATTATAATGGACAACTTACAAACGTCAAAATAGCAAGGTCAAATGATGCACTATGAATGGGGTATTTATATGTGAACTGAGGACCAGAGAGAGAGAGAGAGAGAGAGAGAGAGAGAGAGAGAGAGAGAGAGAGAGAGAGAGAGAGAGGGATCCATTCGTGAAATGCTCATTACATATTCTATCTATCTATCTATCTCCGATATTTTATTGAATAGTGGGAGACATTATTGGTGTCGGTCAATCTATATGTTAAATATCACGGAAAAATAATGACAAACACATAATAATAATAATAATAATAATAATAATAATAATAATAATAATAATAATAATAATAATAATAATAATATCAACAAGGCAAAGAGCCAGAATTTCTTCTTATCATTATCAGAAAAAATGTAAGAAATTTTGAGAGAGAGAGAGAGAGAGAGAGAGAGAGAGAGAGAGAGAGAGAGAGAGAGAGAGAGAGAGAGAGAGAGAGAGAGAGATCTATTCGTGAAATGCTCATTACATATTCTATCTATCTATCTATCTCTGATATTTTATTGAATAGTGGGAGACATTCTTGGTGTCGGTCAATCTATATGTTAAATATCACGGAAAAATAATGACAAACACATAATAATAATAATAATAATAATAATAATAATAATAATAATAATAATAATAATAATAATATCAACAAGGCAAAGAGCCAGAATTTCTTCTTATCATTATCAGAAAAAATGTAAGAAATTTTGAGAGAGAGAGAGAGAGAGAGAGAGAGAGAGAGAGAGAGAGAGAGAGAGAGAGAGAGAGAGGCCACCCCCTTCCTGTGGTTGACTTTTTAGAAAATGTATAGATCCACTTAACACATTCTTGTAATGAAGTGACCAGGACAGGGAAGCCTACCAAATCAAGCATGGCCACAGAAAGTGAGTGATCTATATTGAAAGTGATCTATAAACAGTTAACACATGATACAGACACCTTCAATAGAAGGAAGTGTAAGTGACGTCTCCCCATATTAATCATTAGGGTAATACTCCATAACGTTATTATTATTATTATTATTATTATTATTATTATTATTATTATTATTATTATTATTATTCAGAAGATAAGATGATCCCCGTTCATATGGAACAAACTCACTGGAGCCATTGACTTGAAACTGAAGCTTCCAAAAGAATATTAAGGTGTTCATTTGAAAGAAGTAATATTTATTATTATTATATTATTATTAAAAATACTCATTGTAGCATGAATCTTAAAATGGAGAAGCAAATCCACAGTTATATGTACATATTATATTTAAAGATAAATCAATATAGATAGCTTTCGGGAACAAGTTCCCAAAAGCTATCTATATTGATTTATCTTTAAATAGATGTACATATACATAACTGTGGATTTGCTTCTCCGTTATTATTATTATTATTATTATTATTATTATTATTATTATTATTATTATTATTATTATTATTAAGGGAGTAGACCCTCTTTTAAACAGGTCTTATTGAAAAGGATGGCTGTATTATGCGAATTTATCTTATATAGTGTCTTTTCTATCTTCCTTATGATTCGCTTTTCAGGCTCAGCGATGTTAGTCAGCAACTGGCCGATATTCATGTTGGAAAAGGATAGTGTGCGGAATATGGGAAGTCTTTTATTAAAATATCCAATCAGAAATCGCTCGTCTGGATTCAGGTTCTATTTTAGGTACCGTCGACATGTTTCGACCAGCTCGTTGGTCATCCTCTGGACGTAGTTGCAGAAGGTCTGAAGAAACGAGGTGCTCGGTAACATGTCGACGGTACTTAAAATAGAACCTGAATCCAGACGAACGATTTCTGATTGGATATATTAATAAAAGACTTCCCATATTCCGCACACTATCCTTTTCCAACATGAATATCGGCCAGTTGCTGACTAACATCGCTGAGCCTGAAAAGCGAATCATAAGGAAGATAGAAAAGACACTATATAAGATAAATTCGCATAATACAGCCCTCCTTTTTAATATTATTATTATTATTATTATTATTATTATTATTATTATTATTATTATTATTATTATTATTATTATTAGTATTATTATTATTCAGAAGATGAAGAACCCTATCCATATGGAACAGGCCCACTAAAGAGGTCAATGACTTGAAACTGAAGCTTCAAAAGAATGTGAAGGTGTTCATTTGAAAGAAGTAATATTTCATATTTATCGATATCTTATATTTACTCCTTCCTCATGGCAGTATACAATCATGTGCTTTGTTTTTTAAATGTATTCAACCTGGGGCAATAATGATTTAGGAAAATGTCATTAAAACTGCTGTTTGGTTTCGTTCTATAAAAAATGAAAATTTGATTATATTTGACTACAAAGGTGATGCTAGAATGATCTAAATGTTTCCAAAATTTTCCAGCTCCTGGAAGGACGAGAGAGAAAAATCATTCGCGCATGCGCCCAACGCTGCTATGGCTCAGAAAAAAGCAAATTTCAGTCTCCGGAAACAAAATCTGATTAAAAACAAGGTGAAGAGTTTACAGACGAATTCAGTGAACAATTTTATGCTTGTGAAAATATGGACTACATCGCGGAGGAGCAGTACGGAGTCGACGTTCCAGGCTTAGGAGATTTATAAAGCGGGAATATTTCTAATACTATCACATTTGGAACTAAGTTCTGCACTTGAGACAAGGAATCACGAGGAGAAGATGGCCCTGGTATAGAAGACTTAGATAAGCACGGCAAGGAATCAAGAGGAGAGGAGGACCCTGGAATCGAGACTTTCGAAAACTGTAACGAAAGAAAGCAGAGAGAGAGGAGATTTGTATTGCCAGAATTACCATTTGGATCAACAGATCGGTGAAGTCTCATAGGAATCAAGAGGAATTTTCGCCGTCATCGAATCCTTCCTTCAGTCAGTCCTGGAGGCACGAGAGAAACGCCATGTATATCAGGAAAGGAAAGAAGAGGAGTGGTTGAATCGATGCTGAAATGACCTAAAACCTTCAGAGTCTTCCTTGAAAGTGCTTCAGAAACCTTCGGTCTCAGCTCCTGGAAGGGTGAGGGAGAAGAGGAGCCATTCCCCAATGCCCCCAGCGCTATAGCACAGTGGAACACCAACTTCAGAGTCTCCAGAAACAAGCTCCGAAATCCTTCGAGACGCCCTGAAGCATTCAGATGTCATATTCAAAATGTAGGGCTAAAGAGTGCCTTAACCACAAGGCAGAGGGGCACCAAGGCGCCCCAAGGATGCCTTCCATTGAAGGCAGCCTTGACTGGGGAAGGTCCTCCTCAGAGGCAGCTTCCCTAGAGGTAGGCAGGTTTCCTACCAAGCTAGGGAAGCAGGCCTGAGGAGGGCCTGAACCACAGGTGTGAGGGGCCCCAAGGAGCCCTAAGGATGCCTTCCCTTGAAGGCAGCCTTGACTGGGGAAGATCTTCCTCAGAGGCTGCTTCCCTGGAGGTAGGCACGCTTCCTGCCAGGCTGGGGAAGCGGGCCTGAGGAGGGCCTGAACCACAAGGGTGAGGGGCCCCAAGGCGCCCTAAGGGTGCCTTCACTTGAAGGCAGCCTTGACTGGGGAAGATCCTCCTCAGAGGCTGCTTCCCTGGAGGTAGGCAGGTTTCCTGCCAGGCTAGGGAAGCGGGCCTGAAGGGGGCCTGACCCACAAGGGTGAGGGGCCCCAAGGCGCCCTAAGGTGTCTTCCCTTGAAGGCAGCCTTGACTGGGGAAGATCCTCCTCAGAGGCTGCTTCCCTGGAGGTAGGCAGGTTTCCTGCCAGTCTGGGGAAGCGTGCCTGAGGAGGGCCTGAACCATAAGGATGAAGGGCCCCAAGGCACCCTAAGGATGCCTTCCCTTGAAGGCAGCCTTGACTGGGGAAGATCCTCCTCAGAGGCTGCTTCCTTGGAGGTAGGCAGGTTTCCTGCCAGGCTGGGGAAGCAGGCTTGAAGGGGGCCTGACCCACAAGGCTGAGGGGCCCCAAGGCACCTTAAGGATGCCTTCCCTTGAAGGCAGCCTTGACGGGGGAAGATCCTCCTCAGAGGCTGCTTCCCTGGAAGAAGGCAGGTTTCCTGCCAGGCTGCGAAAGTGGGCCTGAGGAGGTCTGAACCACAAGGGTGAGGGGCCCCAAGGCGCCCTAAGGATGCCTTCCCTTGAAGGCAGCCTTGACTGGGGAAGACCCTCTTCAGAGGCTGCTTCCCTGGAGGTAGGCAGGTTTCCTGCCAGGCTGGTGAAGCGGGCCTGAAGGGGCCCTGACCCACAAAGCAGAGGGTCCCCAAGGCACCCTAAGGTGTCTTCCCTTGAAGGCAGCCTTGACGGGGGAAGATCCTCCTCAGAGGCTGCTTCCCTGGAGGTAGGCAGGTTTCCTGCCAGGCTGGGGAAACGGGCCTGAGGAGGGCCTGAACCACAAGGGTTAGGGCCCCAAGGCACTTTAAGGGTGCCTTCACTTGAAGGCACCCTTGACTGGGGAAGACCCTCCTCAGAGGCTGCTTCCCTGGAGGTGGGCAGGCTTCCTGCTAGGCTAGGGAAGTGGGCCTGAAGAGGGCCTGAACCACAAGGGTGAGGGGCCCCAAGGCGCCCTAAGGATGCCTTCCCTTGAAGGCAGCCTTGACTGGGGAAGACCCTCCTCAGAGGCTGCTTCCCTGGAGGTAGGCACGCTTACTGCCAGTCTGGGGAAGCAGGCCTGAGGAGGGCCTGAACCACAAGGGTTAGGGCCCCAAGGCGCTTTAAGGGTGCCTTCACTTGAAGGCACCCTTGACTGGGGAAGACCCTCCTCAGAGGCTGCTTCCCTGGAGGTGGGCAGGCTTCCTGCTAGGCTAGGGAAGTGGGCCTGAAGAGGGCCTGAACCACAAGGGTGAGGGGCCCCAAGGCGCCCTAAGGATGCCTTCCCTTGAAGGCAGCCTTGACTGGGGAAGATCATCCTCAGAGGCTGCTTCCCTGGAGGTAGGCACGCTTTCAGCCAGTCTGGGGAAGCGGGCTGAGGAGGGCCTAAGCCACAAGGGTGAGGGGCCCCAAGGCGCCCTAAGGGTGCCTTCCCTTGAAGGCAGCCTTGACTGGGGAAGATCCTCCTCAGAGGCTGCTTCCCTGGAGGTAGGCAGGCTTCCTACCAGGCTGAGAAAGTGGGCCTGAGGAGGTCCTGAACCACAAGGCATAGGGGCCCCAAGGCACCCTAAGGGTGCCTTCCCTTGAAGGCAGCCTTGACTGGGGAAGATCCTCCTCAGAGGCTGCTTCCCTGGAGGTAGGTAATTTTCCTGCCAGGCTGTGGAAGTGGGCCTGAGGAGGATCTGAACCACAAGGGTGAGGGGCCCCAAGGCGCCCTAAGGATGCCTTCCCTTGAAGGCAGCCTTGACTGGGGAAGATCCTCCTCAGAGGCTGCTTCCCTGGAGGTAGGCACGCTTACTGCCAGTCTGGGGAAGCAGGCCTGAGGAGGGCCTGAACCACAAGGGTTAGGGCCCCAAGGCGCTTTAAGGGTGCCTTCACTTGAAGGCACCCTTGACTGGGGAAGACCCTCCTCAGAGGCTGCTTCCCTGGAGGTGGGCAGGCTTCCTGCTAGGCTAGGGAAGTGGGCCTGAAGAGGGCCTGAACCACAAGGGTGAGGGGCCCCAAGGCGCCCTAAGGATGCCTTCCCTTGAAGGCAGCCTTGACTGGGGAAGACCCTCCTCAGAGGCTGCTTCCCTGGAGGTAGGCACGCTTACTGCCAGTCTGGGGAAGCAGGCCTGAGGAGGGCCTGAACCACAAGGGTTAGGGCCCCAAGGCGCTTTAAGGGTGCCTTCACTTGAAGGCACCCTTGACTGGGGAAGACCCTCCTCAGAGGCTGCTTCCCTGGAGGTGGGCAGGCTTCCTGCTAGGCTAGGGAAGTGGGCCTGAAGAGGGCCTGAACCACAAGGGTGAGGGGCCCCAAGGCGCCCTAAGGATGCCTTCCCTTGAAGGCAGCCTTGACTGGGGAAGATCATCCTCAGAGGCTGCTTCCCTGGAGGTAGGCACGCTTTCAGCCAGTCTGGGGAAGCGGGCTGAGGAGGGCCTAAGCCACAAGGGTGAGGGGCCCCAAGGCGCCCTAAGGGTGCCTTCCCTTGAAGGCAGCCATGCCTGGGGAAGATCCTCCTCAGAGGCTGCTTCCCTGGAGGTAGGCAGGCTTCCTACCAGGCTGGGAAAGTGGGCCTGAGGAGGTCCTGAACCACAAGGCATAGGGGCCCCAAGGCACCCTAAGGGTGCCTTCCCTTGAAGGCAGCCTTGACTGGGGAAGATCCTCCTCAGAGGCTGCTTCCCTGGAGGTAGGTAATTTTCCTGCCACGCTGTGGAAGTGGGCCTGAGGAGGATCTGAACCACAAGGGTGAGGGGCCCCAAGGCGCCCTAAGGATGCCTTACCTTGAAGGCAGCCTTGACTGGGGAAGATCCTCCTCAGAGGCTGCTTCCCTGGAGGTAGGCAGGCTTCCCGCCAGGCTGGTGAAGCGGGCCTGAGGGAGGCCTGAACCACAAGGCTGAGGGGCCCTGAGGCACCCTAAGGATGCCTTCCCTTGAAGGCTCCCTTGACTGGGGAAGATCCTCCTCAGAGGTTGCTCCCCTGGAAGTAGGCAGGCTTCCTGCTAGGCTGGGGAAGCTTGAGGAGGATCTGAACCACAAGGGTGAGGGGCCCCAAGGCGCCCTAAGGATGCCTTTCCTTGAAGGCAGCCTTGACTGGGGAAGATCCTCCTCAGAGACTGCTTCCCTGGAGGTAGGCAGGTATCCTGCCAGGCTGGGGAAGCAGGCCTGAGGAGTGCCTGAACCACAAGGCTGAGGGGCCACAAGGCACCATAAGGATGCCTTCCCTTGGGGGCACCCGTGACTGGGGAAGATCCTCCTTAAAGGCTGCTTCCCTGAAGGTAGGCAGGTTTCCTGCTAGGCTGGGAAAGTGGGCCTGAAGAGGGCCTGAACCACAATGGTGAGGGCCCCAAGGTGCCCTAAGGATGCCTTCCCTTCAGGGCACCCTTGACTGGGGAAGATACTCCTCAAAGGCTGCTTCCCTGGAGGTAGGCAGGCTTCCTGCCAGGCTGGGGAAGCGTGCCTGAGGAGGGCCTGAACCACAAGGGTGAGGGCACCAAGGCGCCCTAAAGATGCCTTCCCTTGAAGGCAGCCTTGACTGGGGAAGATCCTCCTCAGAGGCTGCTTCCCTGGAGGTAGGCAGGCTTCCCACCAGGCTGGTGAAGCGGGCCTGCGGGAGGCCTGAACCACAAGGCTGAGGGGCCCTGAGGCGCCCTAAGGATGCCTTCCCTTGAAGGCTCCCTTGACTGGGGAAGATCCTCCTCAGAGGTTGCTCCCCTGGAAGTAGGCAGGCTTCCTGCTAGGCTGGGGAAGCGGGAGGAGGATCTGAACCACAAGGGTGAGGGGCCCCAAGGCGCCATAAGGATGCCTTCCCTTGAAGGCAGCCTTGACTTGGGAAGATCCTCCTCAGAGACTGCTTCCCTGGAGGTAGGCAGGTTTCCTGCCAGGCTGGGGAAGCGGGCCTGAGGAGTGCCTGAACCACAAGGCTGAGGGGCCCCAAGGCACCATAAGGATGCCTTCCCTTGGGGGCACCCGTGACTGGGGAAGATACTCCTTAGAGGCTGCTTCCCTGGAGGTAGGCAGGTTTCCTGCTAGGTTGGAAAAGTGGGCCTGAAGAGGGCCTGAACCACAATGGTGAGGGGCCCCAAGGTGCCCTAAGGATGCCTTCCCTTCAGGGCACCCTTGACTGGGGAAGATACTCCTCAAAGGCTGCTTCCCTGGAGGTAAGCAGGCTTCCTGCCAGGCTGGGGAAGCGTGCCTGAGGAGGGCCTGAACCACAAGGGTGAGGGCACCAAGGCGCCCTAAAGATGCCTTCCCTTGAAGGCACCCTTGACTGGGGAAGATCCTCCTCAGAGGCTGCTACCCTGGAGATTTACAGGTTCCCTGTCAGGCTGGTGAAGCGGGCCTGAAGAGGGCCTGAACCACAAGGCTGAGGGGCACCAAGGCGCCCTAAGGATGCCTTCCCTTGAAGGCACCCTTGACTGGGGAAGATCCTCCTCAGAGGCTGCTACCCTGGAGATATACAGGTTTCCTGTCAGGCTGGTGAAGCGGGCCTGAAGAGGGCCTGAACCACAAGGCTGAGGGGCACCAAGGCGCCCTAAGGATGCCTTCCCTTGAAGGCACCCTTGACTGGGGAAGATCCTCCTCAGTGGCTGCTTCTTTTTCTTCAGACATGACCTCCAGACCTTCATAGGATTCTTCTTCTCCTTCAGACATGACCTCCAGATCTTCACAGGTCTTCTTCTTCTTCTTCAGACATGAACTCTAGACCTTCACAAGTCTTCTGCTTCTTCTTCAGACATAACCTCTAGACCTTCATAGGTCTTCTTCTTCTTCTTCAGACATGACCTCCAGACCTTCATAGGTCTTCTTCTTCAGACATGTCCTCCAGACCTTCATAGGTCTTCTTCTTCTTCAGACATGACCTCCAGACCTTCATAGGTCTTCTTCTTCTTCTTCAGATATAACCTCCAGACCTTCATAGGTCTTCTTCTTCTTCTTCTTCTTCTTCTTCTTCTTCTTCTTCTTCTTCTTCTTCTTCAGACATGACCTCCAGACCTTCATAGGTCTTCTTCTTCAGACATGTCCTCCAGACCGTCATATGTCTTCTTCTTCTTTTTCAGACATGACCTCCAGACCTTCATAGGTCTTCTTCTTCTTTTTCTTCTTCTTCTTCTTCTTCTTCTTCTTCTTCAGACATGACCTCCAGACCTTCATAGGTCTTCATCTTCTTCTGCAGACATGACCTCCAGACCTTCATAGGTCTTCTTCTTCTTCAGAAATGACCTCTAGACCTTCATAGGTTTTCTTCTTCTTCTTCTTCTTCTTCAGACATGTCCTCCAGACCTTCATAGGTCTTCTTTTTCTTCTTCTTCTTCTTCAGTCACGACCTCCAGACCTTCATAGGTTTTCTCCTTCTTCTTCTTCTTCTTCTTCTTCTTCTTCTTCTTCTTCTTCTTCTTCTTCTTCTTCTTCAGACATGACCTCCAGACCTTCATAGGTCTTCTTCTTCTTCTTCTGCAGACATGACCTTCAGACCTTCATAGGTCTTCTTCTTCTTCTTCTTCTTCTTCAGACATGACCTCTAGACCCTCATAGGTCTTCTTCTTCTTCAGACATGACCTAGGCCATAATACATAGCCCAAGCCCATACACTGATCATCACACTCTTACTTAAACTTAAGCCAAGCTTTTAGGCTTTTGGGCCTAAGCTATTAGTTAGATCATAGTGAGCTTTTAGCGAGAATTCAATAATATAATGGCCTCCTCCGTAAAGTAGCTCTCACCTGGAGTCGCGCATTCATTAAAAGTCACCAGGCTGATGTTTGTGTTGAGGCCTCTCAGGATTCATTGCATAAACCTATTTTAACAAGGTTGGGCTGAGTCTTAGTGAAACTTCAGGACTTCATTGCACAAACAGCTTCACGATGTCTTGGGTTTTATTAAAGTGACCTGTCTACTTCCGGTGTGTCAGTTCAAATACGTTGCTGAATCTCGCTGGGGGGGGCGGGGGGCGGGGGGAGTGTTAGGTGTGTGTTCCGTGTGTTGGCTTCTTCCCTTATCAAATCTTCCTAAGTTTTGGTTGTTTATCATTGACTGAAAGATGTCGCGAGGCAAATTACCAAAGTTATATTCTCCATGAATAGGAATTTGATCATATAAAGACTATTTTTAATAGGTAGTTTTAGCGAGAGATTAAAAATAGATCAACATAGGTCTATAAGGAGTTGCCGCGATTTAACGACCAGAGAATCTCTCTCTCTCTCTCTCTCTCTCTCTCTCTCTCTCTCTCTCTCTCTCTCTCTCTGTCTTCCTTCGCCTGTCCCATCTATATCAGACGTTATAAATGGTTACAGTCCTGGACGTGATCTTAATTTTGTGTCCATAATAATATCATTATTGTCTCATACGTCGATGTATATTGAGATGTCTCGTATGCATACGCCTTTAGGCCTATGTTTCAGATTGGCTTTCCTGGTGGTATGTATTGGTTTTCTGGAGCCCCTAACCCCCTAACACCGATACCAAATCCAACATTACCCCTACCCCCCGCCCCATTGCTTCCAGAGAGAGAGAGAGAGACAGAGAGATTACAAGAAGTAGTTCAGTCGTCTGATACCTACAGATGCTTGAATTTACTTTATCTTTCGGAATTATCCCTTTCCCTTCGTTTATCAGAATTCCCTTCGTCCTTTTCTCGATTTCCGATGCTTCATCTCTCTCTCTCTCTCTCTCTCTCTCTCTCTCTCTCTCTCTCTCTCTCTCTCTCTCTCTCTCTTATTGGTTTGAAACAAGAAAAGTAAAGAACAAAGATTAACAGACACCGGGTATCACCCCAGGGGCTGACCGGGAGGGCGGGAAACGATTAACAGAGATCGCATATCTTCAACGCTGTCTAAGGTTCTGACGTTCACCCGAAAGCTTTTTCTATTACCATAAGGTTCTATTGATCCAGAGACTGTGTAGCTCTGAAATAGATTTATTCATTACATATCAAAAACGCAAAAAAACATGAACTCGTCAAGAGGTTGCTGTGACTGAGTACGGCGCTCTCTTATGGCCTTCGAGAATACAGGCGGGATTCCCTTTTCGGTGTTCAGAGAGGATATGTCTCTCTCCCTCTCTCTCTCTCTCTCTCTCTCTCTCTCTCTCTCTCTTTCTCTCTCTCTCTCTCTCTCTCTCTCTCTCTCTCTCTCTCTTAACCCCTAGTCCCGCCCGTGCGTTATCGCTTCTCTTGAAACAAAGTATTAAGACAACCACTCTCTTTTCAGTTTTCTGTAAATGAAAACTATTATGGCGCCGACATTGACTGTCCATCCCCACTTTTTCTGTCCACACTTTTTTTCTGTCCACACTGTTTTCTGTCCGCACTTTTTTCTGTCCACGCTTTTCTGTCCGCACTTTTCTGTCCGCACTTTTCAGCCCACACTTTCTGTCTGCACTTTTTTTCTGCTCACACTTTTTTCCATCCGCACTTTCTGTCCACACTTTTTTCTGTCCGCAGTTTTCCCGTCAGCACCTTTTTTGTCCGCACTTTTTCTGTCCACACATTTTACTGTCCACATTTTTTCTGTCCACACTTTTTTTCTGTCTGCACTTTTTCTATCCACACTTTTTTCTGTCTGCACTTTTTTCTGTCCATACTTTTTTCTGTCTACACTTCTTTCTGTCCACATTTTTTCTGTTCGCACTTTTTCCTGTCCGCACTTTTTTCTGTTCCCACTTTTTTCTGTCTGCACTTTTTCTGTCCACACCTTTTATGTCCACACTTTTTTCTGTCGGCACTTTTTCTGTTCACGCTTTTTCTGTCGTCACTTTTTTCTGTCTCTACTTTTCTGTCCGCACTTTTTTCTGTCCGCACTTTTTTCTGTCTGCACTTTTTCTGCCGGCACTTTTTTCTGTCTGCACTCTTTTGTCCACACTTTTTTCTGTCTGCCCTTTTCTGTCCGCACTTTTCTATCTGCACTTTTTTCTGTCCATACTTTTCTGTCCGCAGTTTTTCATCAGCACTTTTTTCTGTCCACATTTTTTCCTGTCCACACTTTTTGTGACTGCACTTTTCTGTCCACACTATTTCTGTCCACACTTTTCCTGTTTGCACATTTTTTGCCCACACTTTTTCTTTTGCCCACACTTTTTTCTGTCTGCGCTTTTTTCTGTCTGCACTTTTTCTGTGCACACTTTTTCTGTCCGCACTTTTTCTGTCACCTTTTCTGCCCGCACTTTTCCTGTCTGCACTTTTTCTGTCCACACTTTTTTTCTGTTTGCACTTTTTTCTGTTTGGACTTTTTCTGTCCACACTTTTTTCTGCCCGCACTTACTACTGAGGAGGCTATAGGGCTGCAAACTGGTATGTTGATCATCCCCCCTCCAGTCACCAAACATACCAAATTACAGCACCCGCCCCCCCTCCACCTCGTGGGAGGAACTTCACAGGAAAAAGTTGGGTCTGAACATTCAATGACTGAACATATATTACTCTCCTCGCAGTTACTCCAGCTGACGCTCTTTCTACCTTACCAACTTTTTTCTTTTTGTTTTTTACTGTTCATGAACGCCTCGTATAAGTTCAATAATTTCAAGAACTATGTGAAGGTGTCTGCCTTGTTCACTGGAAGCGAATTATTCATTTTTATGCATTCTTCAGAGCTGAAATGGTAATATATGAATGGTTATGTATTTACCTTTAAAGCGACTGGACCTCATGAAATCGCTGTATACAATGTTCTGAGAATTTGGAATTATTATTATTCACGTTTCCATTCAATATTTTACCTCATTTGAGCAGCATTCCGATGAAGGCCTGGGAGGAGATTGGCAACAGGCGTTCCAGAAGATTCAGAGTCTCTCTGGAGTGAGTGAGCTTCGCATGGAATCTGGAAGCCCCTGTCTGTGCAATCTTTGAAACAAAAAAATCTTCCTTATGGCCATTGTGTGAAAGGATGCACAACCTTTCTCTGTCTTGATTCAAGCATAAAGCATCAACTGGCATTTTGATTTTATTACCGTGGCTCCTGGGGAGGCTGTGATGCATACAAATCATTTGAAATCTGTTGACTGAACTTTGCGAATGTTTGTATTTCATACATTTCTTTCCAATATGATTTTTGTCTAAAATAACCTATTCATCAAGAATAGAGAAGCCTTTCGCTTATTCCTGTTTGCCTAAAAATCAAATCAGGTACAACACTTTCGTGCGCAACTGACGTTCAGGTTGTATCACACAATGATGTTGACCTACATATTAACTTCTCCGACCTCTGCAATATTAATACAACGTCAGGTTCCAGTGGAAATTTGGGCTGGCATTTGGCTGTGTCTCTTACATCGTGAGGATCTTGTCCTGTGCATAAACAAACACTAGAATCAAAGGTTTAAAGGTCACCAGAGAGCTGCAGAAGCAGCAAGGGACAGGTCACTTCACCTGTGGACAACGTCCTAGACCAGTGGGCCCCAAATTGTGCCGTGTGACTGACTGAGGGTTCTGCAATATTTGGGGAAAACTCAATGACTACTTCGGTATCCATACGCCCGTCACCACACACTATTTATACATAAATCTGATTTGCTTTGGCTATAGCCGAGAGAGGCAGTTGCTCAGTACTGTACTTCCCAGCTGTCTCTACGACGAATCTCGACTGGATTTCAATAGCTTTGGACTTGGCTGAGGAGGTTAGTTAACGATATTTCACGGCTAATGAACGTGACGAATTATTATTATTATTATATTATTATTATTATTATCATTATTATTATTATTATTATTATTATTATTATTATTATTATTATTATTATTATTATTATTATTTATATGGAGCAAGCCCACCACAGGGGCCATTGGATTGAAATTCATGTTTCCAAAGGAAACATTTGAAAGAAGTACCAGAAGGCAATGGGAAACGTAGAAAGGAGAGATCAGTTATTAGAAAAGAAAGTAAAGATAAATACAAATTAATAGGTAAGCAGATGAAAATATAGATAAATTATTGAAACACAAGGTGAATGGTCTGAGGATAGCAATGCATCTCCATAGGACAATTCATCTGGTGTCGTAATGGTTTATTTATATTGTCATCGATACGTTTGCTGATTCCTCACTCAGAGTCAAATTTCGAAAGAGCGAGGTGTCCTCGGCCTTTCTTGGTGTGGACAGGTGAAGGAGTATGCTCATTTGGCTGAGAAGGCCTCCTCTCTGCTTCTTCCTTTCTTTGCACTGTGTTTGTGCAAGCAGGCATTAATTCTGCCATGGCAACAATTGAATCCAGGCAGCGAAACAGACTGTTATCTCGTGAGGACGATGTGTCCTTTGCCTCGTCAGCATTTAGAGATGACATCAAGAGCTTGTGCTCCCAGCATCAACTGCAGGTCTCACGCTCAATAAAAATGTGTGCGCAGTAAAGATACAAGTTTTAGAAAACATAAAAACGGCGATTTTAGTCCAATCGTTCGTTCTGGCGCGTTGCAATTAAAACATTTATGTTTGTATGACAACAAGTTGTGTTTATTTTATCGAACACTCACAAGTGTCATGTGTTGCTGTATAGGCGTTTTTTGTTTTGTCATAGAGGAGGGAGTGAGGAAATGTTTTTGGTTTCAGAATTCGTAGATATATTAAAACCGACCTCAACTGGATACTATCCTATATTTGAAAGCGACGCGAAGTATGAATGCATTTGCTCTGTGAAGAACAAAAATGAGCCCTTCTCCCATTTATAAACGGTTACATCCATTTGGCTTGAACAAGTGCAACAAAGCCATAAACACATTATGTGTTTACTTTAACATTTTGAATCTTTTAATGAAAAAAGTGTTTATAATAGAAAGGAAAAGTGTGTCTTAGAACTATAACAAACAAAAGCATTTTTTGTGTTTTTGCAAAAGCATTCTTTTTTTTATTATTATTATTTACTGTGTGGTCCAATGCGCCTTGTTAGCTTGTTTCGGTCGTATCAGTGTGCTCGTTACTCATATATTTAGTAAGCAACTGCTCTACCTGCTCTTACAATTACATTTCACTGTCTTTTGTTTTACGTTGAATAAAGCAACATCAGAGAAAAGACGTCTTTGTCACTTCAGTTAATCCAGGGACAAAGTTTTGTCAAGGTGACACTGAATTTCAGGCAGAATACTGACGCCAGGGTTTTCTGATAAGGGTGCCTGGGGGTTGGGGGTTGGGGGTTGGGGGTTGGGGGTTGGGGGTTGGGGGTTGGGGGTTGGGGGTTGGACTTCTGAAAGGCCTGCCAGAAAACGTGAGGAACAACTGTCCAAGAGACTGAACGTGCGTGTGGATGGAAGTCGTGACACGCTCTACTGTAGGAGTCTTCTGTTCTGTAGGCATACGGGTCACTACGAGGCCCAGAAGCTACGTGGGTCTGTTAATCTCCTTCCCATTCACTACACTGTGGCTTCAGGTCTTGGTGTGGATCGGCCGAAACTCCAGCCATTCTTTTTCCTTTTCCTTTTCATGTCGAGAGGTTCCTTTGCAGAAGCTTTTGAGATCTGAACCTCTCCATTTACCACTCCCTGAACCAGTTCACATGCAGGCTTTGTTTCTCTCACAATTCTAACTGGCATTTTGTGCAGCTACAGTACAAGCCATTGAAGAAGAAATAATAGTGAAGATGATGTGGGTCCAGCATGAGTACTGGTTAGAAGGAGGGAGATGAAGAGAACTCTTTCAGAAATTAGTTTGAGAAATTCCTCGTCCTCTGAAGGAAACAAATCACGTGTTATCAAACACTGGAATTCTTCCACTCCAAGAAAATCATGAAATATCGTATGGCTGTCGGCAGACCTATTAAAAAGGATTAATTTAACAAACAGGTACGCATGCAGAGTTCTAAATATCTGTATAATTATAGATTTAAAATGTTTACTGCTATATGGTTGCCCTATCGATACGATAATCTAATGATAAAATTGAATTATATATATATATATATATATATATATATATATATATATATATATATATATATATATATATATATATATATTGTATATATATATATATATATATATATATATACTGTATATATATATATATATATATATATATATATATATATATATATATATATATATATATATATATATATATATATATATATATATATATTTGCGTATCTTGATACAGTTTTATAGTAGTTAGAGATAATAGATGTTATCAGAAATGTACCTGTCCGTTCCACAATAATTTACTGAATACGTGATTGACATGAATTCCTGAATGTGATGTTTAAATTTATTAATCAGCCCTTTTGTGCTATGCAATGATGATAATTCTGTTGATAACTGGTTGCTCCCATAATGAGCATAGCGGGATAATCTAGCATGCCGTGCAACTGCTCCTCCGTCTTCTGCAAGTGTGAGGAAATTCGTCAGTTGTTGCAGACCTATTTCGACGCTGCTGTGCTTTCTTCTCCTCCGACACGCTTTTGCAAACGTCCTGAAAGTGACGCTGATTTTGATCTTCAAATAAGCATAAGGAAAAGACAAATATCTTTTTATTTAGTTTTAGTCAAATATAAATATAATTCTTGTTAAGCGTCAGATCCGAGTATTCGCACGGAGTTCCCTATAAAATATTATCTAATATTCCGTAACGAGACCATATTCGTCATTTGGTATTTTCTTTATATAAAATTAAACCGAGAGAGAGAGAGAGAGAGAGAGAGAGAGAGAGAGAGAGAGAGAGAGAGAGATCATGAACTTTTATGATTACATTTTTTACAAAGTCAAACTCATCAAGCATGAAGTTATATCCTAAGGATTTCATTGTTAGAGACGTTTATTGAAATCAGTATTCCCGAGCATCATCATTAATGTGTGCAGAGTAAGAGGAGTGAATGAAGAGGGAATTGTGCTTATTACAAATCATAACTGTCCAGGAAGATGTGACTTGTAGATTCCAGTATATATGAATGACCAAGGTTCTCTACCTTTGGGAACTTTAGGTTAATCGTCCTCCTCCTCCTCTCATTGAATGGAACTGCATTCCTCGTTTCCTTGTGATGAATTTCCATAGAAATATGTCCGTCTGAACACTGATCAGATTTAAATGAGATACTCTCCTTGTAGTGAGTCCTACATCTTCCGCCTCCTCTTCCCTCCCCCTCCCCTCCCCTCTCCCCCCCATTCAATCCCTCCTTCACCCCTCCATTCTTTGGCAGAAATTGTGAGAAATTCCTTGATGGGAAGGCCTCATAGTTTTGGGGGGGGGCGACCAAGCGATCGCCTGAAGCTACGATATGTCGATCAGAAACCTCTCCGTTATTGCAGAGGGAACAACTGGTTCTCCTTTGAAATACAAAACGATGGTTCCTAGAGTGTCTAGATGATGTTTATAGGGAAGAATACTGAGAGGATTCCCGGCAATAAAGCCACTGGGAAAAAGACGCCCATTTGAAGCGACATGAACACTTACAGGAAATATGTGAAACATTTCTAGTCTTCGTGAGTTTGTACATCATGACAGCAACAAATTGGATCTCTGTGATCTCCTGTTGGCGAAAGACACCTTTCTGTCAACATCTCGAACTGAGTCCAAGTCATGACCGGTCCGTCATTTCATGACATTGCAAGACATGCATAGACATGCACGTCGATCACAACTTACGTCATGTCATGACACTGAAGACATGGCGTAAAAATTAAAATCAATTTGACGAAACTGTGAGATATAAAAAAATAAAATAAAATTGGCAAATTCTTTGAAATATCTGACGAAAATGTCTTGGTCTGTTGCCGCCTTGTCCTCGAGTTCTTGAATCAAATAACAATCATGAGGCCTCGTTTAACTGAAAACTGTCACAATGTGAAGTTGATGCGAATTGTCAGTGACAATGGAGCTTCAGCTTCTGGCTTTCGATAGTCTATTTATGCTCAATCACATCTGACCTTTCCTTTCTCCTCCTGGACTTAATATTAATGTAGTATTGATTTTTAGTTTTCTGTAATAGAAAGCCTTTCGTCGGCACTTTTCCTGCCCGCCCTCAGATCTTAAACACTGCTGCTGAGAAGGCTAGAGGGCTGCAAATTGGCATGTTGATCATCCACCCTCCTATCATCAAACATACCAAATTGCAGCCCCTCTAACCTCCTCTGTAGTTTTTATTCTATTTAAGGTTAACGTTAGCCACGGATCGTGCGTCTGGCAGCGCTTTCCGGAGGCGTCGACTAAAGCACCTTTACTTGACTTCTTCTGGGGAGCAACTGAGAGTTTCATATAGCATTATACGCTGTACAGAAAACTCGATTGCGCCGAAGAAACTTCGTATCATTTTTTACTTGTTTTTTTTCGACATTTTTTCCTCTGACGACTGGACTTCTTCTTCTCTCCTGGACTCTTCTTCAATGAAGGAGCTCCTTCTTCTTCTTCTTCTTCTTCTTCTTCTTCTTCTTCTTCTTCTTCTTCTTCTTCTTCTTCTTCTTCTTCCAGCATATCCAGTGCAGGATGCTGGAGTTGACTCGCTGCGTCTTTTTGTTGTTCTTGGGACGAAATTGCTCTCAACTCAGTGCAATCTTTGTATGGATACTGGCATCACAATGGGTATGGTCATGGAAAACGCTCAAGGTTAAAAGTCCCATACCAGCTTCTGTATCAATATTCTGAGCAACACCAAGAAAGTCATCTGCAGCAACTTTCCCAGAGACGAAAAGCAACAAGCTCAGCAACACAAGCAACGAAACCGGCAGCAATGTCACTATAAGTTCGCCCAAAAGGTTAAGCAAGATGTCATACCAACACCCATGCCTCCACTTACAAAGGAAAACCAAATGGATGAAAATATCTTAAAGAATTATTGGACTATAAGAACCCCAAAAAATGAAATGACCTCCTACTGGGACCAATAACGACCAACTGATTAATTATGCACACAATACGAACATTGCAAAATGCAAATATCTGACTGGAGAGTCAGTATTTCCTCCTTTATGCTGATTTGCAATGGCAGAAAATATGTCTATGCAAGAGATGCGCACAAGGCCTTCTTTACAGACGGAAGGAAACAAAGATACGTCTGCGCAAGGTTGTGGCAGAATCTTCTGAGGAATGCATATGGAAACAGTTTTACCTAATCAGGAAAGGCATTTCGTTGACCCATTTTAAGAGAAGCTCGATGGTGAGAGAGAGAGAGAGAGAGAGAGAGAGAGAGAGAGAGAGAGAGAGAGAGAGAGAGAGAGAGAGAGAGAATGAGGGAGGGAGAGAGGGAGTGAGAGAGGGGTGTCGTAGAGAGCCAGAAGATTTTGGGACAGTGTCCAGTATAAACAGAACCATTCGTGAAAGCTAATTGGCCTTCTCGATGCTTCAGTAGCGCTCTGGTGCTTTTATCTGCATCGTGGATTTGACAGACAGCTCGTGAGGAGGACTGCAGGTGGAATGACGGAGTCTGAGGTGCTGGAAAAGTGCTGACGGCTCTCGCCCTGGGCTAGAGACCCTTGCTTTCACGAAGGGGACGGACGGACCACTCTTCATTCCATTGGCCTGCGATCACTGAGGCCTCGATGCTGAGGTTGCAATGGCTGACTCCAGCCAGCATCTTTCGGCCCCTTAATGCAGCAGCCTCAAGGGCTGTTTCACTGGTCTCTGCAGCTCAGCTGGTCTGCTGGTATGGTCGCTAGCGTCGTGACATGCTGCTTAGATGTCGCGAGTTAGCGCCTCACACAGGGTGAGGAAAAAATCATTGGCTCTATATCATGATCTGTTGCTGCCGCAGTGTGAGGTCTGCAGCGGGAGGCTGAAACCAACATTCTTTGGAAGCTTGAATTTCAAGTCAATGGCCTTTTGGTGTGCTTGTTCCATGTGAACAGGCTTCATCTGCTGAAATGATGATAATAATAGTTTTAATATTCCATTCATTTCGAAGTTACGGAATGTTCCCCATGAGTGATATCAGGACAATAGAATGTGCACTCAACATTCAAAGCAGCCAGTCACAGAATGCACTACCCTTGTGGGGCCAGACATGAAATTGTACTGCTCTTCTTTTCACTAAGGTTGCCCCCCGACCTATGCTGCAGACCTCCTACGTGGGCTGCAAGTTCATGCACAGTAATGATGCCTTAAACACCGCTGTTTACTTACATGCTGTCAACTGGAGCCATGGGCCTCCCTCTCAAACTACCCCAAGTCAGTCACTGCCTGCAGCCTGTTTTGACTGGCAAAAATCGGTCGTCGTACACACACACACACCTTCCGTGATCCTTGGCGAAGAACGTCAGTTGCCCTGTACCCACCATAGGATTAAGACGCTTCTGTAATAAACCGTCAACGCGGGAATAGTGCCTCTTACTTACTCTGCCCATAGAGTATCCTATACTCTTCATTTGATTTTCCCTCCCGGCGGCGAATAGCTCCTGTGATTGAATGCCCCCCATGACAATAATTGGTGGGATTTCGCCCCACAAATGCTGCTCGATGTTGTCTAATCAGTTTTGCCAGACGGGCGGAGGGGATGTCAAGTTGAAATTACGAAAGAGTTTTGATTTCACTTTTACTTCTTTTGTTTTTTGCTTAATAATTATTCCATCCTATCTTGCTGCCTGTCTGTTTTTATTCGTCCTTTTCAGTCTTTATTCATGTTTGTAGTAGGGATCTGATTTTATGCGATAAATCTGTGGTATGAATTAACCGAGATTTTTGCATATTCCATTTCAGTTATTTATCTATTTATTTATATATTTATTTATTTATTTACTTATTTTTGGTCCTTGCTTGCTTTTCTCTCTGGCTTCCATATCATTTTTATTTGCTTGTCTGTTTGTCTGCTTGGGTTTCATGTCCTGTCTTTATTATAGTGTGCTGCCTTTTTCTAAAAATGAAACGTTTAATAAAGTTCAACATAATATATTATGTCCGAGAAGGAATTTATATAAATTTCAGCTGACAAAACTACAAATAGATAAGTTTCTTTTAGCCTCTGGTTTCAAATTAAGGTGAAAACAGAAAATGTGAAAATATGTTGAAAATTCATTCGTTTTTTAAATCTTACTGGAGTTAATCTGATTTTTACACTTAACATTTCAATTTCGAGTGCTTTGTGTGTATTTGCATAAAATTAAACTTCTGACTTCCTGTACTGAGCTTTGTGATTACGAGAAATTTTCTGTATTATGTCACACAGGGAAATCAGTCTTCTGTACCACAGGAAAGTCTTTCCTGCTTTGTTGTAATGAACTGGAGTTTAAATTGACGGTCCTAAACCTTTTGTTTAAAGAAAATTGCTAGATTAGATACAGAAAGGCGTATTTTCAGACTCTTCCATTTACTGTACTTATTTCACACGATTTCTGTAAGGCTGACGTCGAAGTTGGCTGTCTTCAGTTTTGGTTTACATGGAATAAAAAAGACGTCCTAGGCTCTCTCTCTCTCTCTCTCTCTCTCTCTCTCTCTCTCTCTCTCTCTCTCTCTCTCTGTAGATGCCTTGCAATTTTGCCTAAATAACTTTAAGTTCTTTATCTTTGCATTTACACACTCCCTCCATTCCCCCCCCCCACCCCCCGTCCCCCTGCCCCTCCACCCTGGTGCCCTTCATCTCTCGACTTGATTTAATGCCTTTCCCGCTGCTCTTGTACGAATAGTCACTAAGTCAGCACCTGCCTTCTCTGCAACTCTCCCCCGCCCCACACACACATACACACACACCTTGCCTCTTACTGTTTTCCTGACAACGTAAAATCATTCGTTCATTCCCTCATTCATTTATTCATTCATTCATCCGTTCATTCATTCCCACTGACTCGAAGTGGACTTCAGTCATCCGTTGTCATTTGCCATTTTTATTCATTTTTTCTTGGTTCGTTGACAGGATGAATTACACGAGGGGTCAATAATATGCTTTGGGTCCTTTGACTCTTTGCAAAATAGATCGTTCATTTTTTCAGTATTTCTCCACATGATTTCGTTTATTTCTTTTATCTTAAGCTGTTTTTGTGAGGTTATAGTTCCAAGTTTTATCTCCAGTCGTAAATTCATTGGAAACTTTGTGTGTTACTTTAAATGGTCATGTGTTCTGGGACGAAATTTGACCTTAGTTTCAAACGCTTGAACGCTTCATTTGTAATGAGGACAGTAAAGAGGGAAAATTCACTTAATCAGAGAGAGAGAGAGAGAGAGAGAGAGAGAGAGAGAGAGAGAGAGAGAGAGAGAGATTGAGACTGGCAAAGTATTTTCCTCTTGACGCAGTAATAAATTTCCCTTTTCAACGGACAAAAAAAAAAAAAAGTATCCGGAAATAATTTGGGGCGATACTGTCCCGTCAATAGAGCTCAAACTGGTTCACTTTGTTCACTTGTTTGGTTTTATGTAGAGCCCCCACCCCACCCTCCACACCCCCGGGGTAATTCCCTCTCTGGCAGGACCTTGAACGTTTTCAAAATAAGGCACTTCTTATATTTTATAATTGTCTTTCAGTGTTTTCTCATCAGTATCGTCGCTCCTTCAGAATAGGAGAGTCTTTAGTTCTTTTTTAAATTTTCTTTCTTCTTGTATGCTCTTCATTTCAGGTGGTATGTTGTTGTATAGTCTTGGTGCACAGTGTACAAATGCTCTCTCTCTCTCTCTCTCGCCTGACTTACAATTTGTTCTAGGTTCAGTGAAACAGATGATTCATTCCCTTTCACCACCTACATAGTACAAGAAGTACAGTACAGGAATGGCTTGGCCCTCCTGTAGCCTACTCCCGCAAGCGTATCGGGTGAGCTTTTGCTGGGTAATTGCTCGTGTGGGTATAAATGGGAATGAAGGTTGATAACGCAGCTACAGAATCGATAAGATTACAAATTCAGGCATTCAGAAACCTCCCATACTCTGATTTTAAACAAATTATTCAAATGCATATAAGCAGAAAGTGGCAAATTTGTTAGGAAAACATAATTGGTAATATGAAGTTAAGAGATGGCAGTCATCAGATCATGCAGATTGGAGGATGAGCATTATTTTAACAAAGCTGCTTATAGGACACATGCACGCTACGCATAGGTACTTATTGCAAAGTGGGGAAGGGAGACAGGCCCCAATTTGTAGTTCCTGTCGAGAAGTTTTGACAGTAAAGCATTTGTTGATTTCCCAGATTTTACCCAAGAAAGGAGAGCTACCTCGCACTATGGCAGTTTCATGATTGGGGTACTTGATAATAATTAAGATATCAGTAAACTAATGGTATTTTTAAAGGAAATTAAGTTTTATTTCAGAATTTAAGTTGTATCAGATTTTACAGATTTATTTAATTCGTATTAAAGGCTATATATTTTTTCGGTACATTTTTTATCTTAAATTTATAGTTATAATGAATTTTTTTATCTTAATTTATAGTTATAATGAATTTTAACAAAAATCAAACTTTAACTAAATTGAAGTTAGATCTAGAGCGCTGAATGGCCATAGTTGCCCCAGTGCTTGGCATGTGTGCCTAAAATCCATAAATTAATGCATCTTTTTATCAAGGCATTTAAAAAAAATTAGGCTATTTCAGGTTCAAGTTGGAGCAACAATGTTGGATGTATCCATACAAGGAGTACCACAGGGAAGTGTCTTAAGTGTAACTTTGTTTGTCTCAGCAATCAATGGGGTTTCCAAAATAATTCCCCCAGATAAAACTTGTACCATTTATGATGATGACCTTTCGATATCCTTTGCAGCAACAAGGATGGCAGTGGCTGAACGCTGCCTTCAGCTCTGCATTGATGATAAAGGATAGTGGGCTGAGATGAATGGTTTTAGATTTTCTGCTAGTAAAACGATTACCATGCAGTTTTACCGTATAAGAGGATTCCATCCTCGTCCGGATTTGTTCATACATGTGCAGAGAATTCCGTGTGTTGGTGAAACAAGGTTTCTTGGGTTGAGTTTTGATAGCAAGCCGACCTGGATTCCACATCTGAAGTATATTGAGACAAAATACAACGTAAATGTAAATGTACCGTAAGTACTGTGTAAATGCGGCAGCATGCGGCGCGACCGTTACGGACCACCTGGCCGTGCGCCGGGGGGCAGGAACCTTTCGGCCTGCTCAAAACCCTGCAGGGGTGGCCAGGTCAGCTGTCAGGTAGCGTGGCCCGACCCGCACAGCGTGGCGCCACCCGCGGGCTGACTGCGCAGCTGCCACACCCTTACCTGAGGGCCCACGCTGCCCCAGGGCACTGCGTGGCTGTCAGAATGGCGTGGGAGTAGACGCGGCAACGCTGCCGCACCCCCCGCAACCGCGTAGATGTGGCAACGCTTTGACCTGGGATAAAAGGGGCAGGCGGCGCGCTTCCCGGTCAGTGCTTCTCCGGCCAGCATCCTGTTGCTATCTCCCTCAGCGCCTCCGTCTTTGTCGTCCACTGCAGCAGCCAAGATGCCCAAAGGACCCATGCTGAAGAGGACCAGGAAAGGGGCCCTGAGAACTCCAGGAGCCCTGGCAGCTGGAGTTGCCCCCTACGCAAGGCCTCCTGAAGCTGATGGTCCCCCTTCAGGCAGCGATGCTGTTGTGCTGCAGCTTGAGGCCGACGAGCTCGTGACGGAGAGCGAGCTAGAGGAGGAGGAAGAGGACCTTGCCCTCGTCTACGAGAGCGACCCCGCCGCCGCCACCGACGACAACGCCCACGAGGGGGATGCCGACGCCGACACCGAAGGCACTCCTGATGGAGATGGCCCTACAGGTCAAGGTCGCAAGAAGAACCCGTCAGTGATCCTTTCGGAGGAAAACGAGAGGCTTGTTGGCGAGTGGCTGGAGACCGAGGCCGAGTTTATTTATAACAAGGTCCTCACAGCCTACAAGGATAAGGCCAAGGTGTGGAGGGCCTTCGAAGAGAAGGGCCAGTCACTTGTTCCTCCCATGAGTGGCCATGAATTGAGGACGTGGTTTACGTCCCTCAGGAGTCGTTTTGGGCGGCTTACAGCGGAGAAGAGTGGCCAAGGGACGGGCAGACGGCTGACGGACTGGGAGAAATGGATCCTCAACATTTTCCACTTCCTGAAGCCGCACATTGTGCGTCAAAGGAAGCCAAAGGTGTTGGGACTTCCCATGGTATGTTTGTTTTAATGTGTTTCCATGCATAATTATTACTGAATATAACGTTATTACATAGTTTCCATGCATTCAATGTACATTTTATACCATGTTCTCATATATGTCGCTCCTCTTTTTACAGGCTGCCTGTGCTGCTGCCGCCCTCCCTGCCCAATCTGGACCTGCCTGCTGCTCATGTTTCTTCTGCTGGCCCGACACCGATGCCCACGCCCTCTCCGGTTGATCCAGCAACAACCAAGGCTCGGAAACACCAAGTTTCCGAGCTGTTCGACGTCGCCTTCACGGGGGCAGAGGCCCTCCGGGACGATATGCTGACGACTGTCCACCCAGCTCCTCGTAACCCCCGCTTCCTCTACTGGAGGAAATTTTTTCAAGAGGTCGAGAATGAGTGTGCACAGGTGTCAGAACGGCTGAGCCTGCACCTGAAAATGGAGGTGCTCGGTGCCATCCAAAGATATATCCATGCCACCAAAGAGGGCTCCACGGTGCCGTCGAGGGCCATGATGACCCACACCATGGCAGTGACAGTGGAGTGTCAGGCACCTGCAGTTCCTGCCAGCCTGTCGGCATCGCAGCAGCAGCGAGCACTCACTGCACAGCAGCTGGCGCTCCTGCAAGCGCAGTTGGTGACATCCACACCAAAAGACCTCAGCAACCTGTCGCTTGACACGACATTCCTCAACAATTTGCAGGGCTAATGTATATACTGTTGTTTTTCCTTTTGCTTTTATGTATGTGTATGTTTTTATTTTATATTAAATAAATATATTTTGCAATATCATGTCTAGCTCTATCCTCTGCTCAAATATCATGTATTCAATGAAGTAGCTATAATACAAGTACACAAATAAAGAAGGCAAAATGAACCCGAATACACTAACATTTCATTATTGACTTTGAAATAAGTTCAAAATACTTTATGTAACATATGTGCACAGAAGAAAAATGACAACAGGCCAAATATTAGCAAGTCATATAAAATGTCAAAAATATCGGGGAGAAGGTAGTTTCAAAAAGATAGAATTTTCATATCAGAATATCAACAATGTAAATGCTAAGAGCAGGTACTTTCAAGAACATAGAATTATCACCTCAGAATTAAAACAATGTAAAGAGAAGGTACTTTCAAAAATGATAGAATTATCATATCAGAATAGAAACAATGTTAAGAGAAGGTACTTTCAAAAATGATAGAATTATCATATCAGAATAGATTCCATGTAAAGTAATTATTAAAAAGGGCAAAATAACTACATCTTTCTTTTATTTATATATATGTTTGTTTCATATTTATTAAACATACATTTGCAATGTCATGGCCCGCTCTATCCTCTTCCCATTTACCAAGTATTGATGAGAGTAATATATCATGGATTTGAGCAATATCTTTTATTAAATCAACTAAAATAAACGGAAGCACACAAATGCACAGGGCAAAATAATCCTGAATTGATACATTATTGATTTATAAATAAGTCCAAAATAAATACAGGAACAGAATAGAAACAATGTTAAGAGAAGGTACTTTCAAAAATGATAGAAATATCATATCAGAATAGATTCCATGTAAAGAAATTATTAAAAAGGGCAAAATAACTACATCTTCTTTCTTTTATTTATATGTATGTTTGTTTCATATTGATTAAACATAAATTTGCAAAGTCATGTCCCGCTCTATCCTCTTCCCAATTACCAAGTATTGATGAGAGTAATATATCATGGATTTGAGCAATATCTTTTATTAAATCAACTAAAATAAACAAAAGTACACAAATGCTCAGGGCAAAATAATCCTGAATTGATACATTATTGAATTTTAAATAATCCTGAATTGATACATTATTGAATTTTAAATAAGTCCAAAATATATGCAGGAACAGACATTTAAGTAATTACAACAATCAGGTATGCATGAGAGTAACTAAATCATGTTCTCCTGCCAGTGCACGGAGCCTTCAGCCGATGAAAAGTATTCCTTCAGCAAGTTACGCTGTTCCTTTGCATCCCTCGTTGCAGTGTTGCCGGTCACGGTTGGAAGGGCTGCTCCTAAGGACGGGTCACTCCTCCAGCTACCAGGGATGACAGCATGTGTGACAGGGTGCTCCTGATCTCCTTCTTGTCTTCGTGCATTTCTTCTTATGATCATATTGTGAAAAACACATGCGGACATCACTAATGGCTCTATATGGTCAGGCTTCAAGCATATTGCAGTGTGGAATACTCGGAATCTATTTGCCAGAATCCCAAAGGCGTTCTCCACCGTCCTGCGTGCCCTACTTAACCTGTAGTTGTAAATCCGTTCCTCCTTGCTAAGTCCTCTTTTGGGGTAGGGCTTCATAAGGTAATTCCTCAGGGGTAAGGCATCATCGCCAACTAGGAAGTAGGGCACAGGAGATCCATTAGGTTGACCTGGCAATGCATCCGGTTGGGGAAGATTTGCTTCCTCTTGCAACAGCATTTCTGCCAGTCGGGTCTGGGCAAATACACCACCGTCTGACTCTGACCCAATGGCTCCCACGTCGACGTATAGGAACTTGTATGAAGCATCAGCAACTGCAAGTAATACCATGGAGTAGAACTTCTTGTAGTTGAAGTAATGCGTACCGCCCTTGGGAGGGTTACGGAGCCTAATGTGCTTCCCATCTATAGCTCCAATTACGTGCGGGAAGTTCCACCGTTCCTCAAAACCCCGTGCAACCTCCTGCCACGCTTCAGGTGTTTGTGGCACCTGCAGTTCCTCATCCCCGAAGGCAGCAACAATGACCCTGCAGGTCTCTGGTACGATGAGAATAATGGTGTTGTGTGCTACCCGGAACGAATATTGCAGACTCTTGTATGAATCACCTGTAGCGAGGAAGCGTAGGGTGATAGCAACACGTAGGCCTGGCTCAATGGGTTTCCTCCAGAATGTCACTTTCTTCTGAATGTAGGGTGTGACCCGTTCAACAATTTCATTGAAGAGGTCCTTGTCAATCCGGGTAAAATTTCTGTACAGGTCTGGGGCTTCGGTTGACAACTCCTCCATCAGGTTGTCATAATGACCTTGCTCCATCCTTTTCTGCAGGTACGGCCACGCCCACACCCTCCTTGGCCGCCTTTTTTTCTGCTCTAAGTGCTTTGCAGCAATCATTGCAAGCTCCAGCAATAACATGACGTGCACATACTCAATGACAAGTGGCAACATTTCTGGTCTATCCGTACGTGCTATAGCTATAAGTTGACGCATTTCAGCTATGTTTTCCATGTTGCTTCAGCACGTTGGTAGTATGTCTTGTCGCTGCGGTATTACAGCATTGACTAGCTCACATATGCAGCTGCTGGCCCTTATATAGCTGGGGTTTAACCCCCGCAGTACGTGGGGCCAACGTGACGTTTGCGTAATTCAGTTACGCAGAACGTAACACATACGGTATACGTACGTTGGTGTTACGTGCTCTGCCACGCACTACTTCTGCCTGCGCCGCCGCTTGTTCGTCAGCGTCACGTCACCCTTACGCAGTGCGTACATTTGCGGCGCACTATAATATGCATGCATCACGCACATCGTCCCGTGACACGTATCCAGTTGGGCGGGGCCTATTTTCTCGCGTATGCGCAAGTTTCACCAATTCCGGCTGTGCATGCGCATGCGTGCCTTGATACGTGAATGTGTGAACTTAGCATTAGGGTAATTCTACACCGGACGCGGCAAGCGTTGAGGTAGAGGCACGACTTGGGCGGGAGGCATATTCCCGAAATGTATATTGGTAGCGCACCAGCAAATTTCCAGCCAATCACAGCGCTCGCACTTGCAGTGATGTCATCACTGTGGGTGGAGCTAGTAGCCAGCGTTCCCACGCCACTCTTTCCATACTATCACCCATATTTCAAAGATGAATAATAAAGATAAATCCTTTAGTAGAACTTCAAAATTTGCTACTACAACCTATATTTGGTTTGCAAATTGTATGATCGCAAGAGTCTTAACTTGAGAGCATTACGATGATCTTTCAAAAACGTATGATACCTTCAGATGATATCATACATTGTATCAGGCCTTATTTATCGTACATACGGCATTTATCTAATGAATAGCTGAGTTTGGACAGACTTTCATCACTCATACATGCTTGTTGGTCACGAGTACAATGGCCGTTAATAGCGAAGCCTTGAATTTTGAAAGCGATGGATTCAATAACGTTGTAATTACAGAAACAAGAGATTATTTATGTCTCAGAACGAATGTCCAATCTCAAGAGGACTTAGAAGCAAATCTACTTCAGAAGAACAAACACCTGCTTCAACGTCAAGGGATTGTATGATGCTGGAGAGAGGAAAGCCTTTCACCTGAAATTAATGTGCATTCACGGCGATAAACGACAAAAAAGGAATCAGGAAAACCTTTACTGGGTAAGTATTGACGTGGTCCAGTTATGCTTATTAATGAAATTATGATAATGATGGTTAGAGATATCGATCATGCGGTGCAGTTTTGGGTGGAAAGATGTCTAGTACGAGGTGATATGACTGAGTTATCCAAATGTTTCCCTAGTATTAATATGGGTTCTGAAAATTAGCAGTCAACATAGAGCTACAAGCAACGGTTTCAAATTGGATAAATTTCGATTAGGAGGTTATATAGGTAAACATTGGTAGTGGACATCTGGAATAGGCCTCCAAATAGTGTAGACATTTATTTCATAATGTTACGAACATGCTGAATCAATAGGAATGATAAAATCTAAGAGTATATGCGAAACGAGTTACGAGATGTGAAAACCTTAAAAAAATATTGCAGAAATTAAATAAATCCTCTTTTCATTCAATACATTAAAAGAGACATACACAATAAGATACATGGCGTGATGGGTCAAGAAACTGTCCTCAAAAACATGTGCGCATAATATGAAATTTGTACCTCTTTTGAAGTGGCAGATGTCCATCATTTTTTGGGGTCTCTCAATTCCGCACATGGCGTTCCGAGTTACCTGATCCAACCTGGATTTCGATGAAGCATATAGTAACACGAGTTTATGCAAATATTCAGGGGAATGAAAGAAAAAGTAATTTTGAGCAGAAAGTGTTCTATAAACATATGCATTTTAAGGCGACTAAGTGAATAAGGCAAGTGGATTGATAGTCTTTTAAATAATTATGATTCTAAACGGTAATGTCTGTCTGGCTTTACGTATCAATCAGGTAAGTAATGTAAATGTTGCTGAGTAACATTATTCATTTGTGAATGCTTTGTCCTGCAGCCTCGTCACAGAATTGTTGAACCAGCACTCATGACTGGTTCTGATGAATTCTTTAGATGGAGAAGACGAGATTTTTAAAAATACACTTTACATATTTCATAGGTTTCTAATATTCGAATAAGCAAACCTACCTTTGATGTAGGAGATTCAGTTAGGCTTACTTTTTTTTATCTGTGTCCAATGAATACTACTGATAGGGAGGGAAACGGATTCAATGATGCATGCATTTTTTTTTTCTTCAAAACCTAAATAATACATGCCATTCCGAGGTACTTTATTCACATCGGCCTAGGGCTCCATGCTCCTTCTATACGGCACCACCGCTCCTCCCACAGGCGACCCCGACCTCTCGCTACCAACTAGCAGCACTGATGATAACAGTTATTTTAAAATTCCCATCATCAAAACTAAGCCTTAAAATGCATATGTTTATAGAACATTTTCCGCTCAAAATTGCTGTTTCTTTCATTCCCCAAAATATTTGCATCAACTCGTGTTACACCCTGTATGTAGCGTGGACATGTAGTCTACCACTTTAGTGTCATGTAATGTTTTGGCAGTTGTCAGGTATTAATGGACGTCAGCTTTCGTATAATAAGAAGCAAAAGTTGCATGAAGAGGGACAAATTGGTCAGCAGTCATCCTTGTTTCATTAATTAAGATGCAAGGATCGAGAGCACAACAAAGTCTGCTGGCTGAGGCCTTCCTTGAGGCAATTGCGAGTGGACCCAATAACCAGAGATGCGTTTTTTAAATCTTTTGAACTAGGTATTTTCCAGGTTTTTACAAGTTTCATGATTTTTTTGCACTTTAAGTCACTATCATTCTAAGTCATTAGGCTACACATTACAAGCTAGTTTTGGATATTGCATGAGGCTATTTTTTTACATTATATGCTTATATTAGCAAACATCTTTCCTCAATGAAAGTAATTTATCCAGATTTAAAAGGAAACTAAGCTGAACTACACTACAAAATGTATTATTGCTCATATCATCCTAAACAGTAGTGTCGAATATTATATAATTTTTTAAAGGTTTCTATCTAATATCTGTAAAGTTGATGCAGGAGTGATGATCTGATTTTATCACCGTTTTTAGGCATGACAACCGCACAGGCCACAAGGTTTCATTTGCTGAAAATGAGTTTGTGTGAAGATTTATGTGGACAGGCTAACCATTCTATAAACCCATCTCCTAAATCCACTGACTACATGCGGCAAAACTGGCTGAGGAATGAACATAGTGGCTTAAATGACCTGTCAATGATGAACTCGATCAAAAAGTATGCCAAAGATAACCCTGAATTAAGAATAGAAACAGAAACATACGGAGACTCTTTTTCAGTAGTATTGGTGACACCATTTATGAAACGAATCCACAGGGTATTAAGGGAAGCTTCTGAAGTTGTTTTCGTTGATGCAACTGGAAGCGTCGACAAGCTGAACGAACACCGCAATAGTACCATACTGTACTGTTTCTTTGTGCTGGGGGCCAGCTGCAGGCGCAGCACCTCTGCCACTGTTATTTACATCATCGCAAGACGAAGCTACTGTAGTCTTACGAGAGGTGAGTTTAGTTTATATTGTATTTTGAATTACTAGTATTTAAGACATATCCATGTGCATAAACTAGAATTAAACTCGAAAAAGGAAATATCATCAGAAGTAGGCAGTTCTATATACGCAGAAACAAACAAAATGAGGCAAGAATGTTATTATCTGTTATTAGTTAATGGGGCAGGGGACAGGGGGTACGGTTGAAAAAATAATTCCTATTTCTAATGTGTGTTTCACAGGTTTCACGATGGTCAAAAGTGCAGTTGGGGAAGGTGCTTTCTTTGGAAATGGAACACCACAGGCTTTCATGACAGACAATTGTGATTCCGAAAGAAAGGCGCTAGCAGCTACCTGGCCATTGGCTCAGTTGTTTCTTTGTATCTTTCATTTGCTGCCGCAGGTGTGGCCACCCGTGGCTTCTGGATTCTAAACATGGCATCAAGAAGGAAAATGGCCAAGAGCTCATGGCTGTGGCCAAGAAGCTCGTGTATGCTGAATCTCAAACAGAGCTTGCGCGAATTTGGAATGAATTCCAAACAAGCCCTCTTGCAGAGACACATCCCAACTTTACAAGGTATTATCATTAATCAGCACCGTATATTGTTAGAATACTGTAATATAACGAGTTTTCTTATCTTAGTATTCGGACACAGTTTTTCAGTGAATTATGGCAAAGTTCTTCAACAAATTACCAGTATTTATAACTACTTCCTCAATTTAGTCTTTTTCCTACACGCTTCTTTTTTTTTATGTTCCATCCTTTCTTGTCTGTCAGTCAATTTAGTGGTTTGTATTTCTTTCAGGTACCTCCATTTGTTAGTAGACAGGAAAGAGGAATGGGGACTAACCCTCCGAGCTGGTGCATTGTTGAGGGGGCATCACACCAATAATTTCTGTGAATCTACAATGTGTATAATCAAGGATATTATCCTCAACAGGTAAATGTTATATAACTAACTCAAATGCTTTATACTGCGCTACAAATTTCCATATTGTGCTATAACATAAACAGTACTTTGGCTTGTAAGACGATTGTGACACCATGAACTTTAGATAATGGTGTACAGTATATAAATCTGACTGTTTAATTAGTTTTTTTATATAAATATGATGAAATTTAAAACAGCTGTACTGTAAATATTTGTAACAGGAGAAAATGTTGTATTATGCTTGTATAAGTGACTTCAGGATTATCCTTTACCTCTTTTACCGACCCTTCTAGTGTGTGGTCAGGTCATATTTGTATATGTAAGGTCATGATTATCGTTTCTTTTCCACTCCATTCCTGTCAGAATATTTTACCTGAAATTATTTTCCCCCCTAGCTAGGAGGAATAGTAAATAATATTGAGGCATTGCCATTTCCCTAAATTCCCGACTGATTCTTTCTTTCTATGCTATTTTTCAGGTGCAAAGCTTACAACACTTCACAGTTAGTTGTCTTTATGGCAGAAATTTTTGATGCTTATATGAAGCAGAGGCTGGTGGGAGTGGCACTTGGCAGACGGCGTGTCAAAAATCTAGGCACATTCAGCAAGATACCTGCCGAAAAGGTGATGCACCTAGGAGGCGCGAAATACCAAGTGGAAAGTCAGACAGAGGCAGAGAAGCATTAGCCTTTTCTGTGGATCTGAATGTTGGCAAGTGCACGTGTATTGCTGGGGAGACTGGAGCTGCTTGCAAACACCAAGTTGCAGCTGCAGAAAAAAATTTCAGTGGTTCCTCAAATGTTCCCATTGACCACACCCAATAGAAGACGGTTAGTAGGAGTAGCTCTCGGCCCAGAAAACGTTCCTGGCGAAAATTTCTTTGAAAGTTTGCTGGAGACTGAAATAATTAGTTCACCAGTGAATATAAGCAATGAGGGTAAAGATAGTAATAACAGAGACATAAGAACAGAATTAAGCAGCACGTCAGCAAAAACCAGCAACGAAAGTTTGATACTGAGGACGGACATGCATGCAATATTGAGGATCCGCAGCGGTTCCTTTATGCTGAAACTCCGTTGAGGACTCCTCCACTACTGGATACGAGTCCTGTTGCAAAAACTTTAGCGCAAGTCGTCGAGCATTTTGGTAATCACGACACTGCACAGGCTTTAAGAAAAGTACAACAGAGGCTAGCATCCGTCAAAACCACCACTCAACTAAATAGCTTGCTCCATGGCATCGGTTCGGAGCTGAAAAAAGATACAGGCCGTGGAAAAATATATACTCTTCTTTTTAAAATATCTTGTAAATATCATATATATACCTAATGTTTTTAAAGGGTTAAATACCTTGTGCTTCTCGACAACCTTTTGTGTTTGTAAAATCTCATACGTATCGTAGCAGGTAACAGGATTTCCCACAGGCAATCCCTCAATTTCTTTTAAGTACATATAATTATGATTAAAGATGAAATAGTTGTCTTGTGTTACCAAGCTTGCACGAATGTGCAAATTCATATTTCAATAGAATTGTAAACGCATTCATTCCCATTATTTTCATGGCTTCCTTCATCAGGATATTAGTATAGAGAGGATAAGTGGCCGCTAACTCCACCCACCGTAGGCGACGTCACTACGAGGGCGAGCTCTGTCATTGGCTGGAAATTGTCGGGTGCAATACCAGTACACATTTCGGGAATATGAAGGGCGGACATGAAAAGTGCTGACGGACACACAAGCCTCCAGAATAGTTTTCTTTTCAGAAAACTGATAAAATGGAACTGTCAAGAAGAAAACTGACGGATTAACAAGCTACGTTTTCGTCAAATCCCTCCTTTATTGTTCAGTCTTCCTTTACGAATAGATAAACGAAACGCTATTAATAGTAAAGCCATTACATATCGGAGCAATATTTTCTTTTGGGAACAACCCAATAACAACGCAAAGAGGCGATATATATAAGGGCGTTTTTAATATATATATATATATATATATATATATATATATATATATATATATATATATATATATATATATATATATTAGAGCAAAAAAAAAAGACTTCTTTCTTTTGGGATATTTGTGGCTGCTTTTAAGAGTACCAATCAAACATCTAAAAATATTCACGAAACGACAGATACCTGTATATACAACATCTAATCTAGGTATTGTGATCACTCAGCCACCAGGCAGTGTGAGTTCATCCTCAGCTGAAGCAAAGCCAACATCCAGTATACACTTCTCCTTCCCCAAAAAATATCTGGGTACAAAATAATCCACGGCAGGATGATGTCACGCGTGAATAGTGGTGAACGTTATTGATCATTTATGAAGTGAAGTGCCTTTATAAGATGGCTAGGGAAAATGATTAAACCCTCTGAGAAAGAAACACTCTCGAATATTATCAACTCCGTACATTTACACACAGGATTCATCCGCAACACCTCGAATCCACTTAAACTAACAACGCCGTCAACTTCAGTGTTGCTTGAATGCTCTTTTCCTTTCACCATATTCAAACGACTTTCAGCTCAGTGGTCTGGTCAAACTAAGGTATACTTAACTTTTTCGAATCTTGAAAGAACTATTTTGTTTCCCTCAGCACGTACTCAACATGGAAAGAAAATACACTCTTCTTTTCTTCTTAATCCGTAAGTTCCCAATGACAGCTGGTACACTAAGCAACACACTATCTCAGCTCTGCGCATATATATATATATATATATATATATATATATATATATATATATATATATATATATATATATATATATATATATATATATATATATATAAATATGTGTGTGTGTGTGTGTGTGTGTGTGTGCGTGTGTGTGTGTCTGGTTGAAATAAATCTTAAACTAATCTCTTGTACTTGACTCAGCGGTAGCCTACTCTTGCTATGGAGCGTAGATTCACATCCCACCACATATAGAGAAGCTTTCTGCATTTATTCCCCAGTTGGATTCAAGGCTGAGGTGATAAACGAACCGGAAAAGACGTCAGTATGACACGCATTGGCAGATACACACACACACACATAGGGGTATATAGATAGAGAGATAGATAGATAATAGTTAGATAGATAGATAGATAGATAGGTTTTTGAGTGTACTAAGTGTTGAGTGAGAGACACAGAGAGAGAGAGAAAGAGAGAGAAATGTGAAAAGTTCGATTAATGCTGTCATACTGCGCATTAATTTACGTCAGACGAAGTCTAAAACGTCAATCAAATGATCAAATCGCGAAGAATTCAGTGGCCACTTGCATGTATTCCCAAATGTGTTCAGCTTATTTCAAAATGCCGATCTGTATTACTGAAATGCCTAATAATGTTTTAATACTTTTCACAGAAACGATACATCGTTCTATTGATTCTTGGTTGTTGTCCTTTTGTTTTTCATCAGGTTATTTTTTTTTTTAATAATTGGTTCTAGTGTTAGTTCCTTGGGTTTCTCTTCTATTGTAAATAAAATCACACGCATAAGTTATATTTGGTTCAGTATAATGATACTGGATGAAATGTGTCAAACTCTAAAGTTCTTATACTTGACTTTCATACTCGACCCTGTATAATTAAATTTTTAGACTCAAATCTCTTATAATTTTTATACCTGTCTATTTTTAAACCACACCTATATTTATATTCCTTCTATAACTCATCAATTCTTTATTATAATTATGGATCAAATAAAGAAAAGAAAAACTAAATCCACGAAATATCTCTAAAAAGACTTGGGGGTTGGGGGGGGGGGGCCGGGGGGCGGGAACATTATTTAAAAGTTGGCCTCCTCAGACTCCGACACTTGTTATCCATCCTGAATTTTGGTGGAAGGAGTGAGGAGGAGGAGAGAAAGAGTGCTGCCGGACCACAAAGGAAAGAATGATTCACGGGATCTCCCCTGAAGGAGCTGTAATAATATGAGGAGGAGGTCATACTTATTACTCAACTCTGCTTTTCTTCCCGCAGGATTTTTCGAAGAGGAGCATACATACAGTACTGTTCTGAGAATGGTTTCAAAACATGTTTGGTTTGCTTTTATTTTTCCTATTTTAAGAATTAACTTAAAATAAATCTTTAGACTGCCACATATTTCGTATCATGACAAAGGTCACCTGTAGGCAACGTTGTTCCTGTGAAAGGTTTTATTTGTATTAATATAAGATGTATATCTGAGGCTTAATAATATATATCAACCATTATTTTGTGTATAACGACTTTTTAGTTGGTTAATACAATGGGAATGTTGAAACAATAGTTATAGGTCATAAAACTGCCTTGTGCAATCTTCTAATAGATTTTATTTTATTTAAAGGTATAATGATGAAGAATGACCGACGTCATCAATAAGGAAAGGTAAACAACATATTTTTGAGGTGTACACAAGTGCTCAATTTCCCAGGATTCCAAGTTATTCTTTTCTTTTACTCATGTACAAACAGATGTTTGACATATATGAGCTTAATAAAGTGATAGTCGAATGAATGCTATGTATAGAATACTGGTATGATTTCGAAGACGACGTCAGGCAATAAGGGGCCATTATGAATCACGGGAACATTACATTTGACAGTCAAATACCGCAATTAGCTGACACCTTTACCAAGAAGCAGAGCTGATAAAATGGCAAGACAAAATTACATTTTGATGTCGCGTTAGGTGTGCATTATACGAAACCCATTCGTATGACAGAAGTTGTATTTGAAATAAATGTTCTATAAAGTGTACTTACATTCAGAAATAAATCTCTTTATATATACTACTAACAGTGGCTGTTTGGGTAAAACTAGTGTAATTGAACATCAGATAAGATTGAGAGATCAGAATAAGATCATTTATGTTCCTTCCTACAGACTGCTCATGAAGTTCCAAAATGAAATAACAGAGGAAGTCGAAAAAATGCTTAAAGAAGGCGTAATAAAGAAATCTGTCAGTCCATATCACTTTCCATTAATTGTCGTCCCCAAGAAAGATCGTACTTGGAGGATTTGTGTTGACTTCAGGAAACTCAGTGAGGAAACTATCCCAGATAGATTCCCTGTGCCTTGTACTGGTGATATTTTGTCGGTTCTAGGCCAATATTCTTATTTTACTTCCTTAGATCTGCTAGGAGGTTTCCATCAGATCCCTTTGGAGGAGAGTGGTACACAATATACAGCATTTAGCACCTCCAGGGACCATTTTGAATTTTTGAGGATGCCATTTTGGTTGCGTTGCGCACCTATCACCTTTACGAGAATGATTAACTTAGTTTTTGGAGATATGTTAGGCGACATTCTTCATGCTTATAAGGATGATTTAGTTATATTTTCACCTACACTTGAAGAACATCTTAGGAAAGCGGAGCTTGTTTTCCAAAGATTGAGGCAGTATAATCTAAAGGTAAAGCTATCAAAATGTGACTTCTATAAACAGGAACTAGTATATATACTTAGGTTTTGTTGTGTCAAAAGATGGTTTAAAGGTGGTACATGACAAGATTTCAGCTATAGAGAACTTTCCTGAACCGACCTCAGTGAAAGGTGTCCAACAATTTCTAGGCATGGCTGGGTATTGTAGGCCGTTTTGTATATAATTATTCAGTAATCGCAGGACCTTTGACTCATCTGACAAGAAAAGGAACAGATTTTAAATGGGATGTCCAACAGCAGTCAGCTTTTAACCTCTTTCTCTCTCTCTCTCTCTCTCTCTCTCTCTCTCTCTCTCTCTCTCTCTCTCTCTCTCTCCTTCCCGATATATACAATACTTTCCTTTCCTCGTTGGAAGTACTGTGACTGCTTATCCTTGTCCAGTGAGTGAGAGAAATTATATGTCAGCCGCACGGGGGCTGTTGCCAAGGGAATCAGAGGAGGTGGCTAACTTGTTCTGACACTTCTATCAAGCGGGTGGGCGAGAGGTGAGGGGCGCAGTGGTGGGATTTCTGCCCCCACCTCCTCCTCCTCCCACATCTTCGGTAGTTTCTGAAGAGAATTCACCCGCCGGAGTATCCTCGTATTTCCTTGAAGATTGTCCGATGTTACAAGGAGACGTACCAAGGAAATATTGTGGTCGGACATTATGTGTAGAATGGTTAGGAGACGATGTATGTATTTCAGAAAATATGGCCGCCTTAACATTGAAAGGTACAGAGTGTGATGGAAGAATTTTTGATTGGGAGATGGTACTGTTGAAGCCGTCAGTTGCAGAATCGTCGTATTCTGCAAATAGTTGATCATCTCAGCAGTTAATGTGATGAGCACGCGATATTGGCCGAATCATATGACCAAGTCGCTATGCGCGTACAAGAGTTCGTGTGTTACAGAATCTCGATTTTGTGTCTAATTCTGCCCAAAAAATTAGTTCGGTCGTTCATTAGCAGACCTAGAGCGAGATCGTGAAGACATTATCTTTGAGTGTGGCGAGCTCTTAGAATTGGCAGAATAAGGTACAGTTCAGACTATTCGTTTTTCTGTGTGAATTGTGGATTTATGGTCTTTTACCATATTTCAAGACATTTTTGAATTTATGTTTTTTTTTTACCATATTTCAAGACATTTTTGATCTTGTGTGGGAAGTGGATGTAGCATTTTACCATTTCAATGTTCTATTTTATTGTGTTCTATATTTTACCAGTATGCTATTTACTCATGCATTTTAGACTTTTCATTATTGTGTTTTGCACTTGCATATTTTTGGGAGTATTATTTTATGCTTGATTTTTTCGACAGATGTCATGGTTGTGGTTGTGGTGATGACCTTGTGAGCAATAACATGATGTTATCATGTTGGTGTGATCATAGAGAAAGACAGACGCAAACCTTTGCAATGTCTAGTATTTTATGTGGGAGACTTGAGACTAGACTTTACAAAGTCTATAATGGAATATGTGAGACTTTTTGAATTTGCAGGCTATTAGCCATAATCAGATTTTTAGTTGGACTGAGACTAAATCTTGAGTTAGATGTTTTCTTAGTTGACAATTTCATTTATGATGCATTTTAATCTTTGCTTTGTTTGTTCATTACTTGTTGGGTTGCTTTAAATAATAAATCTATTTTTGGTAGGAGAGATTGAGTTTTCCTTATACGATCCATTTCATTTCTTTAATGTGGAATGTGAAGAGAGAGGGGAAAGCCGCGAGAGAGAGAGAGAGAGAGAGAGAGAGAGAGAGAGAGAGAGAGAGAGAGAGAGAGAGAGAGAGAGAGAGGGGCGAGTGAGATGCCCGCTGAGAAAAAAGACTCGCTGTTAAAAGAGAGAGAGAGAACAGGGCTCGACTTCCCACCGCCTTCTGAAGACAGACCAATCGGTACGTTACGTAGTATTCCTACCTGGAATATTCTTATCTGTTTCCAAACAGTTGTAACATATGTATGTATGTAAGTATGCATGTATGTGCATATGTATACAGTATATATATGTATATATATTATATTACATATAATATATACACAAACATATATATATATATATATATATATATATATATATATATATATATATATATATATATATATATATATATATATATATATATATATATATAGATAGATAGATAGATAGATAGATATACATATACATGTATTATATATAAATATATATGTATGTATATGTATATATATATATATATATATATATATATATATATATATATATATATATATATATATTCATATGTATATATACATTAAAAATTCCTTTTCCTTACAAAGGTTGACTTCAGGAAAAACTAAAAACAATTATTATCGCCACTTTCAACTTTTGTTCTCCAACTGAACCAAGACTTATTCCTTATGAGTTAACTAATTTAACTAGAATTAGCAATCCTGTCCAGGTACCATGAATATATCTCTTGTAATACACGTTATCAAGTATAGTGCAGCAGATAATTGCATATTTCATAAGAATCGTTCAGATAGTGAAACAAGCATGAAATTTTGCACAAGTGCTCTTTAAAGTTCCCTCTATCAGAAAAGGGCGCTGGCCACACAAAAAATTTAATATGGCGGCCAAATTCCAAGATGGCGGCCAGTATCGACAGATTTTGGCTAATTTTTCACTAGAATGGCATGTATTTGCTTCTAGCAATATGGTAAAGCTCTTCCATACTATTTCTTGTGAATATTATGTTTCTGTAGCTTCCCAGTACAGTTTACCTTTAAATATGGGGGCTATATGGCTGCCAAGAAAAGGTAGAAACAATAATTATAATGAGAAATAATGCCCGTTCAACAATTATCGTTTTAAGCATGGATCTTGGTTTCTGTGGTTTTAGATCCTAATGAGGCCATCTCTTTCGAATAACTCATCAATTTTGAAGGAAAATTAATAAATGTAAAAGAGTGTATGTCTGCACACAACCAGGGCACACTGGTGACATCACTGCTGTGTAACTCAGCATGGGGTTCAGTGCCAGCTAATCCAGCTTTACTAATCCTGTAGTCTTAGACTAGTAGTTGTAGTATAGTTTAGTTTAGTGTCCCAAATGCTTTCTAACAGCCCCAGACCAGCTATAGTTAGATAGCCGCACCTGAATAGACAGGATGTGCCAGCGCGGGAGAGCCGAGCCAAGGGTATGGGGGCTGTACATGATGGTTCATGTACTTACCCGGATGGTGTACAAATCACACGGGACTTAAATGGCACTGGATGAATGATCGGGCTAGGTGTAGGGAGACCGAACCTAGTTGAATCCCATACAGGAATGTGTGCTTTGTTTAAGGTGGTAAAAGGATAACCCCTCGGCCTTAATCAAAAGTGAAATCATGGCAGAATGTGATGCCAATCCAATATTGAGCAGTAGAAAAACAAACTGGAGTTTGTGTTGTCTTTGTCAGAAGGACAAAAGAGGTGAGCACTTGACATCACCTCCAAGTCATCATGTCCTAGACCATGATGGGTACACAATGCTGGCAAGGAACATTCCCATGTTCAGTGAAATTAATGAAATGCCACTGATAATGGATCCAGCAAGGCTGGATGAAGGTGATGGCATAGAGGCCACTCTCAGGAAAAATGCAGCAAAATACCATGTGAACTGTCGCTTGTTGTTTAACAACACTAAACTGGACCGTGCAAGAAAGCGACAATCCAATGACCAGACCAGCAACACTGAGACTAGTCGTGCAAAACTGCGCCGAACCAGTCATGACAATGAAGTTTGCATTTTCTGTGAGAAAGTGGCACCTGCATCTGATCTCAGACAGGCTAGTACTAAGGGCCTTGACTTGAAATTGCGTGAATGTGCAGAGATACTTAGTGATGGCAAGCTCCTTGCTAAGTTGACTGGTGGGGATGTCATTGCACAGGAGTTTAAGTATCACCATGCCTGTCTTTGTGCCCTCTACAACAGAAAAAGGTCCTACCTGAGGAGCCTTGAGAAAGACCAAGGTAGCACTGAGTCAGAATCAGATGTGTATCCACTAGTTCTGTCAGAACTGATGACATACATTGTTGAAAACAACCTTTGTTCAGATGATCCAGTCACATTTCGGCTGGCAGATATTTGCCACCTCTACCAACAACGTCTGGAACAATTAGGTGTAGAGTCACCAAGTGTAAATTCCACGAGACTCAAAGACAAACTTCTGGCAGAAATTCCAGAACTTGAGGCTCATAAATCTGGCAGAGATGTATTACTTGCATTTCAAAAGTATGTGGGAAAAGCACTTGCTCAATCATCTGATCTTTCAGAGGCAGTTATCATTGCTAAAGCAGCAAATATTCTCAGAAAGTCTATACTTGATCATCAGTCACGGTTTGATGGCACATTTTCTGAGGCTTGTGTACGAAATTCTGTGCCTCCTCTCCTGCTCCAGTTTGTAGGGATGGTTGAGCATGGGGCTGACATCAAGTCACAGTTACGATTTGGAGCATCAAAGTCAGACCAGGCCATTGCACAGCTCATGCAGTTCAACTGCTACTCCCGATACAAAGAGGGAGCAACAACTCATAGACACTCCAAAGACAGAGAAACACCATTCCCAGTCTACATGGGACTCTCAGTCTATGCCAAAACCAGGAAGAGAAACCTGGTTGAAATGCTACATCAGTATGGCCTCAGTATCTCTTATGACAGAGTACTGGAGGTCTCTGCACAGTTAGGAGATGCCACAGTTAGCAAATATGTGGAGGAGGGTGTGGTCTGTCCCCCAGTACTGCGAAAAGGGTTGTTCACCACTGCAGTGATGGACAACATCGACCACAACCCATCTGCAACTACTGCCACTACCTCCTTCCATGGAACTAGCATCTCCATATTTCAGCACCCCACCAAGGAGAACACTGGACAGGAAAGACAGCAACTAAAGTTTGCACCTGAGAAAGTGAGGTCGGTGCCTGAATTGCCGGACACATTCACAAACATCTCACCAGCTTCCTTTCAAACAAAGAACCCTGTGCCACCAAACACTGTAATACCAAAGCCACCCACAGATATCTTGGGGCCACAGCTTGCACTGGAGTATCAGTGGCTAGACAAGGTCATAGTCACCCAGGAAATAGATGATGCAGTGAATCTGACGTGGTCAGCTCATCACGCTTCAATGAAGAGAAGCCCAGAATTTGAAGTAACCATAACTTCATTGCTTCCTCTCCTGCGTGATCAGGCTCATTCTGTTGCTACGATCAAACACGTGATGCAGAAAGTGCAGGATGTCACTGATTTTCTGAACCCTGGCCAGATACCCATAATCACAGCTGATCAGCCAATCTATGCCGTAGCAAAGCAGGTGCAGTGGCAGTGGCCTGATCAGTATGGTGAAGACAAGTATCTGGTAATGTTTGGTGGTCTGCACATTGAGATGGCAGCAATGACATCTCTTGGTACTCTTCTTCATGGCAGTGGTTGGACAGGAGCTCTGGTGGAGGCAGGAGTTGCTTCATCTGGAACTGCAGAATCCTTCCTGTCAGCTGCAAGTGTAACCAGGACACGGCAGATGCACCAGGTTACAGCCTCTAGTTTGTACAAACTCCTGAGGACAGCATACACTGACTACTGTGCTGAGAAAGCAAACAACAATGAGCAGGCATTAGAGTTTGAGGAGTGGTGTGACCTTCGAAGACAGCAGAGTCCACAGTTCCACTTCTGGCACATGGTGTTGTCTATGGAACTTGTGATATTCCTACTGATCAGGTCCTTCCGGGAGGCCAATTTTGTCCTCTACTGCCAGGCATTGCATGAGCTGATACCCTACTTCTTTTCCAACAATAATACAAACTATGCTCGTTGGCTGCCTATTCACCTCAGGGACATGCTTACCCTAGAGAGTTCACACCCAGAGTTGCACAAGGAGTTCAAGGCTGGCAACTTTGTTGTGCACAAGACCAGTCGCCAGTTCTCAGCAATGGCTCTTGACCAAGCTCATGAGCAGACCAATGCCTTTATAAAGGCTGATGGCGGAGCCATTGGGCCGACTGAAGATCCGTCAGCACTCAGAAGATGGATGGTGGCTGGCCCAGAGATCATCCGCTTGGTGTCTGCATACGAAACAGAGGTTCAAAGTAAGGAGTCTAATGAGCAGACAACACACCATGAACAAACACCTCATGCGCAGAAGACATTCTTGGAGAGAGTCAGCAAGCTGTCATTGGCTTTGCAACACTTGGGAAGTCCTTTTCAGGAAGAGAGCCAGGATCTGTATTCCATTGACAACAAAGACATTGCCCACCCCAGCTCAGCAGAACTTCTACAGACACACCTTGACAGAGGCCGCACTAAATTTCAGAAGTTTTCAGACTCTTTGGCAAACAATGCAGTCTCCTTCTATGAGCCGATAAAGAAGAACAGAACTGACTTCTTCAGGCAAGAAGCTGCTCCTGTAGAACAGTCAAAGCAGAAACTTCTGAAGGAGGATTGCCAGCTTTTCTCAAAGCTATTTATATCCTGTCAGAGCCGTGAATGTGATCTGCAGGAATTCTTCCAGCACGAGAATCAAACATTCCCAGCTTCCCTTAGTGAGGGTGGTAGGCTGTACACATGTCAGAAGTCTCAGCTGACCTCGGTCCTGGAGAGTCATGTTACACTAGAAGACAAAGAACCAAAGACTGATGTCCTCATTGTAGATGGATCAGCTTTGGTCCATGCCTTGCCACCAAAGAAAGGAAAGACCTTTGAGGGCTATGCACTTTGCGACTTCTTGCCTGTGATACAATCCTATAGCAGCAAGTACACATCATCACATCTTGTATTTGATGTATACAATACATCCAGCCTCAAAGCTGAGACCAGGCTCCAACGTGGTCAAGGAGGAAGGCGCAAGGTGACAGACAAGAACACAATTCCATCCAACTGGCGCAATTTCCTAAGACACGATGCCAACAAGACAGAGTTGTTCCAGTTCCTGGCAGACAAAGTTGCCCAGATGTCTGCCACAAATGTTGTCATTGCCACGAAAGGGTCTGCTGTCCTCAGCACTCATGAGGCTAGTCTTCAGGGACTGGAAAAGTGCTCTCATGAGGAAGCTGACACCCGCATCTTTCTCCATGCCAAATATGCCACAGAACATGGAGCCAAGACCATCACGGTTAGAGCAAATGACACAGATGTTCTTGTCGTTGCAGTCAGTGCTTTCTCCACTCTCCACAATCTAGGGCTAGAGAAGCTATGGGTGGCATTTGGCCAAGGCCAGAGCCTGCGCTGGATTGCTGTGCATGACCTGTGCAACTCTCTGGGCCAGGAGAAGGTGAATGGCATGCTCTTCTTCCATGCGTTCACAGGCTGTGATACAGTGTCAGCCTTCCGGAGCAAGGGCAAGAAGACCGCCTGGCAGACATGGAACATCTTTCCAGAGGCCTCCACTGTGTTCTCCAAACTGAGTCACTACCCTCTCAGAGTGGAAGAGAGTGACCTGAAGGTCCTGGAGAGGTTTGTCATACTTATGTATGAAAGATCCAGCACTGCTGGCACTGTGGATGAGGCTAGACTTGATATGTTTGCCAGAAAACAAAGGGCATATGAGGCCATTCCACCAACCAGGGGAGCTCTCCTCCAACACACCAAGCGTGCTGCGTACCAGGCTGGTTGTGTGTGGGGGCAGGCCACCCAGTGTCAGCCACAGCCAGAGAACCCTGCTGAGTGGGGATGGCAAAAGTCTGGTGAAGCATGGCAAGTCCTCTGGACAACCAACTCGCCCTTAGCCAAGAGTTGCCAACAGCTTACCAAATGTGGATGCAAAGCAGGCTGTCGGGAAAGGTGCAAGTGCTACAAGCTGGGTCTTCCCTGCACAGCTCTGTGCACTTGCAAATGTGAAGTCTAGATAAATATTGCCCTCTCTTCAGTAGATAATCTAGCTTGAGCATCCAACGTGTCATGCTATGCCTACCTTCTTATCCTCGAATTTTTCAAAGGTGTAGGTTGAGAGACCTATACATAGATTGGTTGCGTTTAGTCCGTATTCCTCTTCTTTTCTTTTTATGGTTACAGTCTTAGACACAATGTTGTATGTGACCATACCATTACTATTTCAGTTGAAAATAGCATATTAGTTAAACTGTCTGATCACATGAATATACCATTAAATAAAAACAGTTGGTCTCTATGTCTGCTAGCGCTGTGGATAGAAAAAAAAACTTTTATGGCAACCATTTTGTACGCCATCTTGGTTACAATTCATTTAGTAAGGGTTTTCAATAAAATGTGTGGTATGGAACATTTTTATAACCTAAAAGTCGAGGTTTAAAAAAAAAAAACTGGCATATTCCATCCAATAGATGCTCCCAAACCAGTGAATCTCAACATAGATGGCTGCCATTTTGAAAAATAGCCGCCGTCTTGGATTTTCAGGTGGCCAGCGCCCTTTTCTAAGAGAGCGTAGTCTTAGGAATGTTTGTGCCAAATTTCATGCTTGTTTCACTATCTGAACGATTTTTACAGCAATCTGCTGCACTAGTAAGACAGCAATTAAAATAAGATCAGGTTAATTTCAACCTCTTTTTCTTATTATAAGACACACGAGTTTCCCCAGTTTGACCTTAATAAGATGTAGATACCATAACAGGTCATTAGAACCTTCTGAGGTCAAATGGCAGGTGTGTATACACCTGCAGATATAAGTGGTTTACTTACATTTTTTTTTTTACTTATTTATTGGTTTGTTAATTTATTTATTTTTTGGAAGCTTGAATAGTGGGGAAAAGTGTCTCCTTCTCCTGCTTATTCTCCTTCCTCTTCTTATTCTTCGTCCTCCTCCTCCTCCTCCTCCTCCTCCTCCTCCTCCTCCTCCTCCTCCTCCTCCTCCTATTCTTCTTCTCTTCCTCCTCCTGTTTCTTCTTCTTCTTCTTCTTCTTCTTCTCCTCTTTTTCTTCTTCTTGTCGCAAGTAGTAGTAGTCCAGGAGGGCAAACCCTCCCCCCCCCCCCTGTCCATTGCAATAATCCATCACGGGGACTGTGTTGGCGGATTGAATGAGGGCGAGTGGGAAACACGGCAATCCCTCCTCTAAGTCCCAGAAACAAAAGGTCGACAATACCCTATTCTTTTTTCCCGCCACTCCTCTGCTAATGGACATTATAATGCTCGTTAGGATAGAGGAGGTTTTTATTTTTTATTTTTATCTTTTTTTGGGGGGGAAGTATTTTATCATCTGGGAGAATAAAGAAGAATCTTTGAGACGTGAGTAACACCTGATGGGAATCTAAGTGATTTCGGGATATATATATATATATATATATATATATATATATATATATATATATATATATATATATATATATATATATATATATATATAAATATATATATATATATATATATATATATATACACGAGTATATACACATATACAGTATATATACATATATATATATATATATATACTGTATATATGTGTATATATATATATATATATATATATATATATATATATATATATATATATATATATATATATATATATATATATATGTCCCTGTAACATATATACATACATACATATATATATATATATATATATATATATATATATATATATATATATATATATATATATATATATATATATATTACAGGGAATATGTGAAATCTGGGATTTTACGAAATCTCTAGGGAATTTGTGAAATGACCAACTCCCACAGGAACATTTGATCCCCGAGGGCTATAGTACTAAACACGGCGAAACAGTGATTTATCTACACTGTTTCGCATGTTTAGTAATAGCCCCTGGGGGGTCAAATGTGTTTCGCCGTGTTTAGTACTAGCCTTCAGGGATCAAATGTTCCTGTGAGAGTTGGTCTTTTCACAAATTCCCTAGAGATTTCATGAAATCCCTGATTTCACATATTCCCTGTAACATATATATGTTTGTTGTGTATTCCTGAGGAGCAATATTTTAGGGGCAGGAATGAGAATGGTATGCAGAGGACAGAAGGATGGATGTCAAATGCTGAAAATTAAAAAAAATGAAAAGACAAAAAACAAAATGATAAGAGAATGAAGAAAGTTATAAGAAAATAAAGAAAATTACAAGTGATATTTTAGGGGCAGGAACGAGAAGTGTATGCAGAGGAATGAAGAATGGATGTGAAATACTGACAATGAAGAAACATTAAGAAAATAAAGAAAATATTGAAAAATAAGGAATATTACTACAAGAGAAAGAACACAAGGAATTGTACCGTCTGACAGGATTAAAGAGGATTTTCAGAATTACAAGCAGAGGATTGAAGGCAAGATATAAAATGCCGAAAATAAACGAATGTATAAGCAAATAAATACAATTGCAATAAAATAAATAAAATCATAAGAGCATAACACAATGAAGAGCAGTTCTAGAACGATAGTATTAAGGAAAACTGAATAAATTACAAGCAGAAAAAAAATATAATCAAAAAGTGCCTATAATGTTAATAAACATTTTCATGAGTAATATTTCATACAATGAATTTTTATAAGGCCTGGATCAGTACGTATAATTTTTTACTGCGTCTCAGATCAATCATAATTATAATTTAGACGAATTAGAATTATGTATACGTTCCATATACATGATGACAATAATTTCTCTAAATCTAAGAGGGACTCTCGGTCCCGGGATTTTCACAGATGCGAACACACGTTATCAAGCAATACCCAGTAATTACGATAAGGCTAGGTTAACTGCAATCTCTTTTTCGTATTATAAGACGCCCGAGTTGACCCAGTTTGACCTTAATAAGATATAGATAACCTACCAGGTCATTTGCCCCTTTTGAGGTCAAATGACAAGGTGTATAAATACCTGGAGATATAAGCGATTCACTTACATTTTTCTATTTATTTATTGGCTTCTGTGTAAAGTGAACAGTCCTACTTTCCAGTGATTCATGCAAATAACTGAAGATTATCGGTACAGTTTAGTTTATGTGCATGTTGTTGCTGTAGATTCAGCTGAGCCAATCTTATAGGATATCTTAAATTTCAATGATCAGTTGTACCAAAATGTTCCCCTTTGAGTACATGTCCAATACTCAGTTTGACGAAGAAAAAAAATCATCCTTCTCAATGAAGTAAAAGCCAATTTAATTTCATTTGAATTCGAGGAAAGAGACATAATTTCTAATCCTTTCCATAATAACTTAAGGTAAAAAGAATTTAAATACGGGTAAAAAATAATTAAATCACATTTTAATTTAAGAAGACGGAATTTCCAACCATTGTCATAACAATCACGATTTGACGACAATGAAAGGTCACCACGGGTCATCCCCTTCCTTCCTCTCCACACCCCCAACACCCATTAACCTTCCCCCTCCCCCTTCAGAACAAATTGAGGTAAATAAATTCAGTTACATTTTAATTTGAGGAAAGAGACGAAACTCCCCTTGAAGAAGTGACGGTAATCATCTCCTCGACACCGTCTCATTCCGAATTGGCACGATGAAATGGTGATATTAATAATCATATTAGAGCCATTTTAAACGCTTGCGGGGAGAGAGAGAGAGAGAGAGAGAGAGAGAGAGAGAGAGAGAGAGAGAGAGAGAGAGAGAAAGGCGAATGAGAGAGAGAGAGAGAGAGAAAGGAGGAATAAGAGAGAGAGAGAGAGAGAGAGAGAGAGAGAGAGAGAGAGAGAGAGAGAGAGAGAGAGAGAGAGAGGAGGAATGAAAAAGAGAGAGAGAGAAAGACGAATGAGAGAGAGAGAGAGAAAGGAGGCATGAGAAAGAGAGAGAGAGAGAGATAGAGAGAGAGAGAGAGAGAGATTGGGACCCACCGGCCGTGAGACACTCATCAATGGCATTAGAGGGACCATCTCCAGATACCCATTCAATCAGAATCCGATTCTATTATGAGGGAATTCCCTTTACTCGATTCTCGGCCGGATCCGCCGAGGGAGGGGGAGGAGGGGAGGATTACAATACTGCAAGGGATAGGGAGGAGGGGAGGGGGGTAGGAGAAGCAATGATCATTACCGTTAGGGATGTATGCGATACTTTATGACGATAGTTGTGATTGTAGTTGGTGAGAAGTCATGGAAGTTGTGATGTAATTAAGGATTTTTTATTTGTGGAAATGGAGATATTATTATTATTATTATTATTATTATTATTATTATTATTATTATTATTATTATTATTATTATTATTATTAATACGTCAAGATAGTGGATTCATTTACGGAAACTGAGATGCTAATATTAACTGATTATTATTATTATTATTATTATTATTATTATTATTATTATTATTATTATTATTATTATTATTATTATTATTACGTCAAGCCATATCTTCTTAATTATTGCTGGAAATAGAGAGAAAATTAAGACAACGGTCACTGCCACATTTACTCTTTATTATTATTATTATTATTATTATTATTATTATTATTATTATTATTATTATTATCAGAAGGAAGTAGGCCCTCTCATAAATAAGTCTTGTTAAATAGGATGAATACATATTTTGGGTTAATTTTATGTTGTCTTGCCAATCTTTCTTATAATTCACAATATGAAATTAACTCAAATTTTATTATTATTATTATTATTATTATTATTATTATTATTATTATTATTATTATTATTATTAACTGCAATCAAAATAATACAGTGACGTATCACTATCTACGACTATCCCTTAAGAAACGGAAAAACATTCCCACGGTAAAAGTTTTTCTTATCCTTAAAGAAAAAACTACACAACGAATTTACCGCTTCTGAAATTAAGTTTGCCTTCGTATTTTAGGCCAGAATAAAAAAAGACAAATAAAAAACTTCTCACCGCTCTCTAAGAGACGTTCATTTGCAGAGAACCTTGTTTTTTTTTTTTTTTTTTCTTTACAAACCTTTACTCCGGGACCTGTCTCAAAAGACAATATTTTGGCATAATCATAAAAAAAAGGACTTGCTTGCCGAGAGTTTAGTTTTTTGTGTGTGTTTTTTTTTTTTTTTGTAATCGTCAGCTAAACTTTGTCTTCTAAGTAAAAATTCTTGTACAAAAAAAAAAGACTTACTCGTCGGGAGTTTATTTATTTATTTATTTATTTTTTGCAATCTTCAGCTAAACTCTGTCTGTCTGCCTTGACAAAAAAAAAAAAAAAAAAAAATCTCGAGAACTCTCACACACACGAAAGCTAATGAAGCCGAATAACCTTCTTTTGTTTTGTTTTTGTTTTTTCGTTGTTGTTTTTTTTTTCGCTTTTATTTGTTTTCGGGAGGCGTCTCGTGAGCGAATTAGGACGTCGAGATAAAAGTAACCGACGGAAAACTCGCTCAGTCTGACTCTTAGTTCTGGTACCTTTGTCGAGTCTTCAACTAAGCTTAGAAAGGCTTTGTGGTACTTGACGAATTTGCGTAAGTGATTCGTGTCACGTCAGTTAATAGATTTCGTAAGTAATTCGCGATTTGTCAGTTGATAAATTTCGTAAGTGATTCCTGGTTTATCAGTCGATAAATTTCTTAGGTGATTCGTGGTATATCAGTTGATAAATTTCTTAGGTGATTCGTGTTACAACAGTTGATAAATTTCGTAAATGATTCGTGTTACGTCAGTTGATAGATTTCATAAATGATTCGTGGTTTGTCAGTTGATAACTTTGCGCAAGTGATTCGTGGATTTTCAGTTGATAAATTTCTTAGACGATTCGTGTTACAACAGTTGATAAATTCTGTAAGTGATTCGTGTATATATACCAGTATGTATATGTATATATATATATATATATATATATATATATATATATATATATATATATATATATATATATATATATATATATATATATATATATATATATATATATATATATATATATATATATATATATATGTATATATATATATATATATATATATATATATATATATATATATATATATATATATATATATATATATATATATATATATATATATATATATTATATATATAGAAATCATCAACACACAATCACGTGTGGAACAGAAATAAATTTCTGACTCACGTCGGGATCGAACCCAGGTCTCTCAGGTGGAAAGTAAGGGCGTTATCCACTGGGCCATACAAGTCTAAAAGAAGTTGGAACCTGAGAGCAACTGCACCCAAGGAATTACCTGGGCAAGCTAACTGCTTGCATACCAGCGAGTTTTCCCCAACTTCCCGACTCAGCAATGACCCCAATAGACAACATTTCATTCGAATTATCCCTTCTGAGTGAATAAGATAGAAATCATCAACACACAATCACGTGTGGAACAGAAATAAATTCTGACTCACGTCAGGATCGAACCCAGGTCTCTCAGGTGGAAAGCAAGGGCGTTATCCCACTGGGCCATACAAGTCTAAAAGAAGTTGGAACCTGAGAGCAACTGCACCCAAGGAATTACCTGGGCAAGCTAACTGCTTGCATACCAGCGAGTTTTCCCCAACTTCCCGACTCAGCAATGACCCAATAGACAACATTTCATTCGAATTATCCCTTCTGAGTGAATAAGATAGAAATCATCAACACACAATCACGTGTGGAACAGAAATAAATTTCTGACTCACGTCGGGATCGAACCCAGGTCTCTCAGGTGGAAAGCAAGGCGTTATCCACTGGGCCATACAAGTCTAAAAGAAGTTGGAACCTGAGAGCAACTGCACCCAAGGAATTACCTGGGCAAGCTAACTGCTTGCATACCAGCGAGTTTTCCCCAACTTCCCGACTCAGCTGGGAAAACTCGCTGGTATGCAAGCAGTTAGCTTGCCCAGGTAATTCCTTGGCCTGGGGAAAACTCGCTGGTATGCAAGCAGTTAGCTTGCCCAGGTAATTCCTTGGGTGCAGTTGCTCTCAGGTTCCAACTTCTTTTAGACTTGTATGGCCCAGTGGATAACGCCCTTGCTTTCCACCTGAGAGACCTGGGTTCGATCCCGACGTGAGTCAGAATTTATTTCTGTTCCACACGTGATTGTGTGTTGATGATTTCTATCTTATTCACTCAGAAGGGATAATTCGAATGAAATGTTGTCTATTGGGTCATTGCTGAGTCGGGAAGTTGGGGAAAACTCGCTGCTATGCAAGCAGTTAGCTTGCCTAGGTAATTCCTTGGGTGCAGTTGCTCTCAGGTTCCAACTTCTTTTAGACTTGTATGGCCCAGTGGATTAACGCCCTTGCTTTCCACCTGAGAGACCTGGGTTCGATCCCGACGTGAGTCAGAAATTTATTTCTGTTCCACACGTGATTGTGTGTTGATGATTTCTATCTTATTCACTCAGAAGGGATAATTTGAATGAAATGTTGTCTATGGGTCATTGCTGAGTCGGGAAGTTGGGGAAAACTCGCTGGTATGCAAGCAGTTAGCTTGCCCAGGTAATTCCTTGGGTGCAGTTGCTCTCAGGTTCCAACTTCTTTTAGACTTGTATGGCCCAGTGGATAACGCCCTTGCTTTCCACCTGAGAGACCTGGGTTCGATCCCAACGTGAGTCAGAAATTTATTTCTGTTCCACACGTGATTGTGTGTTGATGATTTCTATCTTATTCACTCAGAAGGGGATAATTCGAATGAAATGTTGTCTATTGGGTCATTGCTGAGTCGGGAAGTTGGGGAAAACTCGCTGGTATGCAAGCAGTTAGCTTGCCCAGGTAATTCCTTGGGTGCAGTTGCTCGCAGGTTCCAACTTCTTTTAGACTTGTATGGCCCAGTGGATAACGCCCTTGCTTTCCACCTGAGAGACCTGGGTTCGATCCCGACGTGAGTCAGAAATTTATTTCTGTTCCACACGTGATTGTGTGTTGATGATTTCTATCTTATTCACTCAGAAGGGATAATTCGAATGAAATGTTGTCTATTGGGTCATTGCTGAGTCGGGAAGTTGGGGAAAACTCGCTGGTATGCAAGCAGTTAGCTTGCCCAGGTAATTCCTTGGTGCAGTTGCTCTCAGGTTCCAACTTCTTTTAGACTTGTATGCCCAGTGGATAACGCCCTTGCTTTCCACCTGAGAGACCTGGGGTTCGATCCCAACGTGAGTCAGAAATTTATTTCTGTTCCACACGTGATTGTGTGTTGATGATTTCTATCTTATTCACTCAGAAGGGATAATTCGAATGAAATGTTGTCTATTGGGTCATTGCTGAGTCGGGGAAGTTGGGGAAAACTCGCTGGTATGCAAGCAGTTAGCTTGCCCAGGTAATTCCTTGGGTGCAGTTGCTCGCAGGTTCCAACTTCTTTTAGACTTGTATGGCCCAGTGGATAACGCCCTTGCTTTCCACCTGAGAGACCTGGGGTTCGATCCCGACGTGAGTCAGAAATTTATTTCTGTTCCACACGTGATTGTGTGTTGATGATTTCTATCTTATTCACTCAGAAGGGATAATTCGAATGAAATGTTGTCTATTGGGTCATTGCTGAGTCGGGAAGTTGGGGAAAACTCGCTGGTATGCAAGCAGTTAGCTTGCCCAGGTAATTCCTTGGGTGCAGTTGCTCTCAGGTTCCAACTTCTTTTAGACTTGTATGGCCCAGTGGATAACGCCCTTGCTTTCCACCTGAGAGACCTGGGTTCGATCCCGACGTGAGTCAGAAATTTATTTCTGTTCCACACGTGATTGTGTGTTGATGATTTCTATCTTATTCACTCAGAAGGGATAATTCGAATGAAATGTTGTCTATTGGGTCATTGCTGAGTCGGGAAGTTGGGGGAAAACTCGCTGCTATGCAAGCAGTTAGCTTGCCTAGGTAATTCCTTGGGTGCAGTTGCTCTCAGGTTCCAACTTCTTTTAGACTTGTATGTGCCCAGTGGATAACGCCCTTGCTTTCCACCTGAGAGACCTGGGTTCGATCCCGACGTGAGTCAGAAATTTATTTCTGTTCCACACGTGATTGTGTGTTGATGATTTCTATCTTATTCACTCAGAAGGGATAATTTGAATGAACATGTTGTCTATTGGGTCATTGCTGAGTCGGGAAGTTGGGGAAAACTCGCTGGTATGCAAGCAGTTAGCTTGCCCAGGTAATTCCTTGGGTGCAGTTGCTCTCAGGTTCCAACTTCTTTTAGACTTGTATGGCCCAGTGGATAACGCCCTTGCTTTCCACCTGAGAGACCTGGGTTCGATCCCAACGTGAGTCAGAAATTTTATTTCTGTTCCACACGTGATTGTGTGTTGATGATTTCTATCTTATTCACTCAGAAGGGATAATTCGAATGAAATGTTGTCTATTGGGTCATTGCTGAGTCGGGAAGTTGGGGGAAAACTCGCTGGTATGCAAGCAGTTAGCTTGCCCAGGTAATTCCTTGGGTGCAGTTGCTCGCAGGTTCCAACTTCTTTTAGACTTGTATGGCCCAGTGGATAACGCCCTTGCTTTCCACCTGAGAGACCTGGGTTCGATCCCGACGTGAGTCAGAAATTTATTTCTGTTCCACACGTGATTGTGTGTTGATGATTTCTATCTTATTCACTCAGAAGGGATAATTTGAATGAAATGTTGTCTATTGGGTCATTGCTGAGTCGGGAAGTTGGGGGAAAACTCGCTGGTATGCAAGCAGTTAGCTTGCCCAGGTAATCCTTGGGTGCAGTTGCTCTCAGGTTCCAACTTCTTTTAGGACTTGTATGGCCCAGTGGATAACGCCCTTGCTTTCCACCTGAGAGACCTGGGTTCGATCCCAACGTGAGTCAGAAATTTATTTCTGTTCCACACGTGATTGTGTGTTGATGATTTCTATCTTATTCACTCAGAAGGGATAATTCGAATGAAATGTTGTCTATTGGGTCATTGCTGAGTCGGGAAGTTGGGGAAAACTCGCTGGTATGCAAGCAGTTAGCTTGCCCAGGTAATTCCTTGGGTGCAGTTGCTCGCAGGTTCCAACTTCTTTTAGACTTGTATGGCCCAGTGGATAACGCCCTTGCTTTCCACCTGAGAGACCTGGGTTCGATCCCGACGTGAGTCAGAAATTTATTTCTGTTCCACACGTGATTGTGTGTTGATGATTTCTATCTTATTCACTCAGAAGGGGATAATTCGAATGAAATGTTGTCTATTGGGTCATTGCTGAGTCGGGAAGTTGGGGAAAACTCGCTGGTATGCAAGCAGTTAGCTTGCCCAGGTAATTCCTTGGGTGCAGTTGCTCTCAGGTTCCAACTTCCTTTTAGACTTGTATGGCCCAGTGGATAACGCCCTTGCTTTCCACCTGAGAGACCTGGGTTCGATCCCGACGTGAGTCAGAAATTTATTTCTGTTCCACACGTGATTGTGTGTTGATGATTTCTATCTTATTCACTCAGAAGGGATAATTCGAATGAAATGTTGTCTATTGGGTCATTGCTGAGTCGGGAAGTTGGGGAAAACTCGCTGGTATGCAAGCAGTTAGCTTGCCTAGGTAATTCCTTGGGTGCAGTTGCTCTCAGGTTCCAACTTCTTTTAGACTTGTATGGCCCAGTGGATAACGCCCTTGCTTTCCACCTGAGAGACCTGGGTTTCGATCCCGACGTGAGTCAGAAATTTATAGTATATATATATATATATATATATATATATATATATATATATATATATATATATATATATATATAATATTGTATACATACAGTATATATATATATATATATATATATATATATATATATATATATATATATATAGTATATATATATATATATATATATATATATAGAGAGAGAGAGAGAGAGAGAGAGAGAGAGAGAGAGAGAGAGAGGAGAGAGAGAGAGAGAGAGAGAGAGAGCTATAAATAAAGACTTTATCACGAAATAGACCTTATTTCCCTGAAAACCAAAAACAATGACCATCCAATCAACACAGTAAATCAAGACCCGCCTGTCACTGTAGAACAGAGCAGAGAGAAGAAACAACCTGTTATTAACAATAAAACAGCAGCATTCAATTATCGTCATGTAGCGGCTCTCGACCGCCTCAGAAACCTCGGCCGATATTGTCTCGAGAGCCATTTTGATCATCGGGGGTGGGTGGGGGGCGGAGGGGATTTATTGAAACCCGGAAATATGATGAGGCAACAATGGAAGTTACGAGAGCGGTTACGATGCGGCGACCGCCGGAATACTCAATGTCGATTTCGGGGCGAGATTGAAAACAAAAATAGAGAGATGTTTTGTTTACGGCAAGGACCGGTCTTTGCACCGTGACAAAGATTTTGGAAAACTGCAAACTTTCAAAGATGAAAATATTTTCAAATTTTGCGGGTATACCTCAGCCGGGGCTACGGAATGAATATAGGGTTTGGGCCAAAGGCCAAGTGCTGGGACTTATATGGTCATTCAGCGCTGGAAAGGAAAATGAGAGTAGGTAGGTCTGAAAGTTGTAACAGGAGGAAAACCTCAAAGCAGTTGCACTGTGAATTAATTGTCAGGAGAGGGTGGAAAGTAAGATGGAAGAAAGAGAATATGAAAGGAGATAGAGTAAAAGAAACGAAAGGGGGTTGCAGCTAGGGACCGAAGGCACGCTGCAAAGAACCTTAAGTTTTGCCTACAGTGCACCGCATGAGTGCATTGACGGTACTACCCTCCAGGGTGGTAAATGAAATAGAGTCTCTAGGATTTTTGCTCGTCGAAGACAAAACAGAGAGGAAATTTCGCGAGATTTCAAAGTGAGAGAGTCACAAAGCTTGCGTTTTGTGGTCCTTGGGAAGTAAGGGTAGCCAACATTTCTTAAATCCTTGTAAACAGAAATCATCGGGAAATCTATTGTTTCCTAAGCCATAAAGGCAAGGGAAAGCAACTTAATTTATAAAAATATTTATTCCATCTTAACTGAGTGAGTATTGTTGGTAACTGCACCCTCACAGAATATAATAATACTTCATATTTTGGTGGTAAACCTGGCTCCTCCTTCCTTCCAAGGCAGCCCATTGTTGATTACCAAATGAAAGTCTTTGTATCTTCGATAAAATTGTAAAACAGCAATCAAAATAATGTATCGTTAAGAAATTGATGTTTTAAAACTCTTATTTAATGAAATCAAATTTATTTTGGATTTTACCAGCTCATAACTTGTAAGGTCTGACTCATAACTTGCAAAAGTTGTCGATAGATGGTGTCGTTTTGGGAAAAAATTCATGCGAAATTCAATTTCTGCCGGTTACTTCAGCGAGCACCGCGTGATCGCCCTTGGGAGGGGTGGGGGTCTTTTAAGTATACAGTTCTGGTCTGAACCAGATTTTGGGTACTTGGTAAACGTCTATCCACCCTCCTCGGAGGAGGTAAACGAGGTGACAGCTGTTTGCTACGTAATGAGCTTAAGGATCGAGTTTAGGTATTATTATTGAAAAAGTAAATGGACTACACTGCTAATATTATGAAGTTAAAGGAAGTTCTGTATCGAAAGGAACGTGGAGATGTTATATACAGTTTCTTTCAGTAATTCTTTTGGTTTGATTAATTACTTATTGTATACCCTAAGCCCAATAAATATGCCTATCGACCACATTCAGCGATAAATGTCATGAGGTGTTTAAACACGTAGGCCCATAATCTCTCTCACCAGCGCATAAAATCAAGCAAGTTTACAAAATACGGGGAATATACCCACTTCCTTTAAACGCAAACAAAAAAAAACAGCATTTTTATTATAGAAAAATACGTCCAGCTTAACCGATAAGAATAGCAGCAGGTAATTATAATGAAACCCACAGAGAAAATAACTTTAAAAGATTATGTCAAAATCAAGAAATATGGGTTTACTAGAGAACGATCAGTTACTATAATCAATTAAAAATTCTATATATTTTAAATGTCAATCCCTATAGCATTGCTTACAACGAAAGCTATAGAAAAAATCTATATATTTTAACTACTAACCCCCATAGAATTGCTTGCAACGAAGCTACAGTAACCATATATACTGTATCAAGGGTGATTATGGAAGGGAATATAGATTTCTGGCCAAAGGCCAAGTGTTGGAACCTACGAGGTCAATCAGCGCTGAAAGGGAAATTTAGAATAAAAAAGGTTTGAAAGGTGTAACAGGGGGGAAAACCTCGCGGTTGCACCATGAAATAATATTATTGTTAGGAGAAGGTGGTAAGTATGATGGAAGTGAGAGAATATGAAAGGAGGTACAGTAAAAGGAATGACAGGGGTTGCAGCTACTGTAAGTGCCGATGGGGCGCTGTAAAGAACCTTAAGTAATGCCTACAGTGCACCGCATGAAGTGTATTGATGGCACTGGCCCCCTTAGGGGGAATTTGTTTTTTTCCTCAACCATTTCCATAAAGGTAGATCCCCGCAAGGAGGGTAGTGCCGTCTGTGCGCCTCACGCGGTGCACTGTAGGCATTACTTAAGATTCTCTGCAACATCCCTACGGCCTCAAGCTGCAACCCTTTCCATTGCTCTTACTGTACCTACATTCATATTCTTTATTCCATCTTACTTTTCTATAATTATAGGAAGTGGGTATATTCCCCGTATTTTGCAAACTTGTATGATTTTATGCGCTGGTGAGAGAGAGAGATATGGACCTACATACAGTACGTGTTTAAATACTTCAAGACATTTATCACTGGATGTGGTCGATAGGCATATTTATTGGGCTTAGAGTATACACAAACATTCAGATACAATAGTTTCTTTCTGAGTGCAACTGCTCAAGATTTCCCTCCTGTTACACTTCATAAAACCTTTTTACTCTCCATTTCCCCTTTCCCGAGATGTAACCGAGTACCTACCGGGAGGGACCTTTCCCTGAAAAAAGCGGGACGCCACATCTTAAAAACCAACCATAGAATTTTCTTGAAAATGTTCCCATTATGTTTCCCATATCCAACCAAATTACTTCGTGAACAGTAATCTAACCTAACCTAACCTAACCTAACCTAACCTAGGGGCATGGTGTAAAACCGGGGCAATACTAGCATGCATCTCCGCAATTTGCGTCCCTGCTATTAATTAGCCTTTGGCCTAAAATTTTGAATTCCTTTCCATTCCATAAAGGCAGATGCATTATTTCAAGCGTGGCTGAAATTCACTATAAACCCATGACAGAGTTAAATTAATAATGTTGTCAGAATATGTCAACAGACGAATGACAAAATAATAATGAAAGAAGTGATGCAGTAGACAAGGAACAACAGGAA